>JAVJGG010000007.1:31886192-31995210 GCA_035590195.1 Aviceda cuculoides
CGGGGCGAGGCAGCCGCCGCCCCTGGCGGACGCCCCCGCCGACGTTAGCGGAGTTGCGAGCGAGAAGGCGGTCGGCCGGCATCCTGCAGGCGAGTTGTGCCCGGTCTCAGCCTCGCCTCACCCGCAGCCTTCAGACGGGGGTCAGGGCTCCGGCCGAGAAGCCTCACGGGGGTCTCAGCGAGCCCACGCAAGGCAGTGGGGAGATGCCCTCACCGAGAGCCACCGCCGCCATTTGGAGCTCGCCCGTCTGGGCACGAGCAGCAGCGAACAGGCCAGCGGCTGGGGTTGAGCACACCGGGGTTGCCCCTTCCCCCCTCAGATTCCGCCAAACCCAGCGGCGTTTCAGTACCGACGGCATTGGGCATTCGGTCTGCGTTCAATAAATCGAACGCTGTCGAGTCTCACACAGCCATCCAGATGTGAGCAGTAAGGCTGCCCCTGCTGCAAACCTGAGTGGAGCCACATCTGAGATGCACTGTGAGCCCAGGCAGCATTAAAAAAAAAAAAAAAAATTAAAAAAAAAAATCTCTCCAGTCAACAGTATCGGAGGCTGCTGACAGAGCCTGGACATCTTATCTTCGTTTATCCTGAGCAGATCACATTATCAGCTACAGAATGAACTCTCTGCAGAGAGGGAGGTCCAACATCCAGTCTTTTGTCCTGGATCTTTAAAACCCTTTTTAACAATAATAGCTCAAAAACTGTACTCTTTCTATGTTGACTAGATGTCAACTCAATATTTGAAGTTTGAATACAACCTTCAATAAAAGATAATTCAGAACTAAGGATAAGGCAAAGGATGAGGGAAGCGTTCACCCCCTCCCTTCACGAGTGCCCTATCACAACCTAAGGGCTTTCTACAGCATACACTTGAGAAAATGCCATTAAGTGGAGAAGAGGGAGTGAGATAGATAGATAGATAGATACATATATGTGTACTCACACATAGGCATACATATATATAAAAAGAGGATACTTGGCTGAAGAAAAGAAGAGCTTAACAACTCAGAAAAGTCTACCTACTAAGCGCAGGGACAAACTTGTTAAGCACCTGAAGCCCGTATTTTCTATCCATAGGTTAAAGGGATGAAAAGCACACACTCAACAACCATACATAGTCAAGAGTGTGATGGCATGGTGCTATTAAGTGATGGAGCCAATGTAAGCACTTGATTGGGTGGCACCATTCTCTCACTTTTTTTTTTTTTTTTGGGGGGGGGTGCTGTTGTTGTAAAGAAAGAATTTTTCCAACAACTTTGAGCATCTCTAAATAACAATTCATAATCGAATGAGTGTTTATACTGCCTGTGCTACAACAGAAATTAAACCTGCACAGCTCCATAATTCAGTACGGATCTAATAATTTCATCTCGCTCTTGGTGCCACACGGCTTTCCATCCTGCTTCAGCACAAGCTGAATAAGCTTACATCTGCCTAGACATGCATCGACGTATTTTTGGGTGCTAGCTCAGGCAGGAGAGGCTAACAGCAAAAGAGCAGAATTAGCCCAGTACTCCCACCAGAGAGCAAGCGGCAGCATTACGAGCAACAATGCCAATTCCTAGACACGAGGAAGAGTGACAGATGAACACACAGCATCTCTAGTTAGAAGATGAATGTCCAGGGTATGTGTCAATCTCAAATATGAGAACAAGTTTGGTGACATAGTTCTGTGCATGTGAGCGTAAAAAGCTTCTTTGATGTATGCCATAATATCAACTTATTCCACTGTTATCTCACTCTCTGGGCATAACTACCACCAATAAGTATTTTGTACTAACAACAGCATGGAAATCAACCTCCCACATTGGCAATGAACTTGATTTACAGCTGGTTGGGTTACTGTATAAATATTCAGTTGTGCTGAAGGGTTAGAGATCAAGACAATGTTTTAGCTCTTCAAATACATTTTGGTTTATGTCCACCAAGAGACAGGCAGCGATGGTTGATAAAAGTACTAGTCTGGAAATATAACAATAATAGCACATTGACTATTCACAGGAAGGGCTAAATACCATTTATATCCTAGGAAGTGCTTAGTGTATGTGTAAACATGACCATTCACTCTCTCCTGCTCACCCTATACCTTCTATGAGCACCCTAAAGATATACTGAAGAACTAGCAAATTCAGTGTCTTGACACACAGGAGCATTAGCATTAGCATTTCCCATGTTGGTGAGAACACTGGGGGAAAAAAGTCTCTAATTACACATTAAGTCTGCAAAATTGGTACTTCATCACTAGCCAGCAAAATTCACAAACATCAAAAAAAATCTGACTACTCATGTGTATAAGTTTAGTAGCAAAGGACTGGAAGCTCATATAAAAGATACTTTGATCCTTTTTGACAGTCACTTTAACATTTAGCTGCCACTTTCTAATTTTTTGTCTTGAATTCTAGGAGAAGCAGAACTGCAACATAACTAGAATTTTTTTGTCCAAAATAGAAACTTAAAAAGATAGATTATAGCTAAAAGTTAAAAAGAACAAGAAGCACTGAAGGAGATTTCAAAGCTACGCAAATGAGTTTTGGATCTTCTTTCTCCTTCTATCCCACTCCTATAAGAAAAAATATTCTAAGCAAGAAGTATTTCACAGACTACACTCCTCTGAGAGTTAAATTTTGTTCTGCGTTTTTTTTTTTAAGGCCAACCGTATGCTCTATTTAGTTCTGCCTTCCCACTCACGCACAACACTTTAAAATTTACAAGTTACAGTCATATCAACTGCTTTGATAAAATTTATTCCCTCTCCCAACAAATCTTGCTTCTCTAACCTTCAGCCATTGCAGTTACCATAAAGCTATTACTATCAGGTTTCACACACACATTGAAGTCCACCAGCGTGGATAAAAAAGTTCATTTAAAGCATATAATCAGCAAAACAAAAAGCAGGAGGCAATGTAACCCGTCTAAAGGGAAGCTTTGCCCATGCACGTGTCTAGACACAGTTCCGTGAAATAGATTTCAAGGCTTGCTAAGACATTTTAGAACCATCAGCTTTTGCAGCTAGAAATACCAGTATGTCCCAGAAAAGGCTGCTGTAACTAGCACACAGATGTTCAGTCAGAAAATTAAGTGTGCTTTTGACAAAGTTTTTAAGAGTATTGCACAGTAAGCTGAGGCATTAAAATAATAGATTCATTAAGATCACTTTTCAGTATAAAAGCAATTCAAAACCAGCCTTTTCTAGTACAGTAATATTCCCCCCCAGTGAGATCAACTTTTCTCAAAGGACTGTAAGGCAGCTTGCACACAGTGCAAGCATATGCTGAAATCCCATGTCCTACATGCTGCAGTGAGATAAGTGGAAAAAAAGTATGTAAGAGGAGGGTGAAGGAGGAGAGAGGGCATAAAGGCTTTTATTTGTATTTCTGTCTATGTTCTTGCTCATTGCAAGCAAGAGTCCTGAAGTATTAATTCTGCTTTCCAGAAATGACGCCAAGAGGCAATTTTGAGTTATCATCGTGAAATGTGGGCTAATTTTAAGATGAATGACATGCTATTAACCTGAATGAAATTATACCTGTTTACACCAAAAGTAAAATATAATGTGCTGTTTTATGGTTTTCAAGCAAATATTTGGTTAAACTGGTTTACAACAATGCACTGAAAGACACTGTGAAATAACAACATATCACTTCTATCACCTACAGTATCCATTTAAATCATAAATTTTACATAAAAAAAGTGCCAGAGAATACCTTCAAGGGTCCTAGATTAAACGTTTTTCAGAAATCCATAACCACCCAAAATAAAAAAAAAAACTTTTTTTTTTTTAAAGTGAGCCACAGCTTCTGCATTATGTACGCCCAGTAGAAATACCTTTGCCTTAAACCAATCAAAATCATCAATCTGAAGCAAAAGAGAAAATTAAGCACTTGAGGAAAAAAAAAAAACTTACAGCTTACCACCCTCGACCCCAGGACCCCAAACCTTATTTTATGCAGTAATTCCCAAGTATTAACATTGTCCACTAGCATTCTATAAGAGCAACTAATCTCCTTAGCTGAAATCCACTGACTGGAAAAATTGAATATACTGTGTGAACAGCTTGAAATTACAACATAAACTGCCAGAGAAAGACAATGAAAGTCCCATAAAACATTCTGGAAGCAGAGAGAGGAGGGGAGAGCTAGACATGAACAGCAGAGACTAGGCCAAAACAACAACGAAAGAAGGTAAGCTTCAAGATTTGTAACACTTCCACTGGGCCTACTGCCTCAGTGTTGGCCTTCCCCTTCCCTTGGGAAATTGAAGATGGTACCTTTTGCACATCCTTCCTTCATCCTCTTTACAGCTTGGAATCAGAATATTCAAATGGCTTTTGCAAGTTCTTTTAAAATGCCCACTATTGCCTACAAATTCTAGTTTCTTTTCATGGTAAATGATACCCTGTTAAGCTCAGCACACAGGCTCCTGCAGCCACAACACTGGGGTTTATAACAGATCAGGTTATGTCCTTGCTGGGTGTCAGTACCTTTTTAATGCCAGCACTTGCTGCGAACCACTGGAAACTGGAGAAACAAGGGAACAAATGGGAAAGGGAAAAGTAGTCTGGGTGGGGTGAATTTCTGACCCAATTCAAGTCAGCTGTTATTGATTTAAATCACTAATGAGCAAAAAACAACAAGCCTCATTTCCTGTTTTAGATCATTCAGTGAAATAAAATCTTCTTTTACCATTTTGATTTGAATAATTTTGGACTGTTTTTATTTTTCATGACACTTCCTTGCCTCAGAAGCCAGCTACAAACAACTAGTAACAACTGCTTGTATCAGTGAAATGAGCTCTAGCCATTAAACGCATGTCCTGACAAATGCTATCTCAATGTTTTTGTGCTGTTTTTTAATAAGTTATTTTTCTGTGTTCTGATCAGTTATTCATCTGATAAGCCTCAACAGCTCACCAGGTTAGTTTCTCCTCACTAGGCTCAAGTGACCAGAACTACTATTCTGGGGAACTATAGGCAAATCTTCAACAGGCACAGATACTCTCTGCCTTAGCATCTGGGCCCTCCAGGCTCTGAGCCCTGGCCGACATCTGTGTGGGGCTGAAAATGTTTGTTGCTCTCTAACCTTATCCTGTTTCCTCTCTGAAAGGATGTACCACAGAACATCCCCTGCTTCCAGGTCACTATGGCAGCAATTTCAGAGATGTACATGCAACTTCATTGTTGCATCTCTGCCTGCAGCTTTCTTCCCCTCTGCTCATATTGCACGCCATGCTTCATTTTTAATTTGCTGAGTAGAAAACCTGCTAATTTACAACGTCTTAATTACTGGTACTTTTTTTTTTTTTTTTTTTTTTAGCATTCTCCATTTTCAAATAACAGCATCAGATGAGTGCACAGCACGGTCCTGCTGTCAGTCTGAGAGCCAGATCAAATGTATTTTGATTTGTGCCCTCCCTCCAGAGCAGCAAGGAAGTGACTGCTCAGGCTTGAACTCTGTTGCACAGCCAAACACCTCCACCTGTGTCTCCGTGAAGTTCAGCATCCACCTGCGGCTGCTGGTGCAAGCAGGGAGGCAGGGAGGGAAGGGAAAAGACCAGTGAAAGAGACAGACGTGTCATAGAGCACCTTCTCCTTCAGCATATGTGCATGGCCCAAGAGGAGCTGAAAACACTGGTACCACTGCCCTGTACACCACCCCACAGGCGGTGTTGGGGGGAAGATGTCTGAGACAGAGCTGGTCTCCAGGGTTGGCGAGATTCGGTAACTCATGCTTGAAATAAGAGGCTACTTCTTCACTACAAAAAAAAAAAAAAAAAAAAAAAAAAAAAGACATTTTGACTGGAACTTCTGGCTGCCACTCTTATAAAGAAGATTACAGTCCCATCATTTGTTCTTTCTAGGAAGAGTAGGAAAAGCTTCAATATTTGTAAGGTATAAAAAAGTTTCACATCAGTCATGTGAAACCCATCTAAATAAATGTTATTAAACTCAAAGCTGATGGCACTTAGCCTGAGGTCAGTACTATGGGATCAATGCAAATAAACCTTTCCTGCCTTCAGAAGTCAGTCATGTCTACCCAAAGAGAAAAAATGTTGAAGGCAGAGTCACCAAGTGATTTATAGCTGGTGGCATTACTTCATTTAAATAAAACATTCATTTAACAATGCAACACTTATTTCCTTTAAGCTGACTTACTTTTCTGTAAGAATTATTAACCATGGAAAATATTTTTTTCCCCTTCAACCATACTGCCTCAATCCACTTTGTATTCAATATATTTTGTATTTGGATTTTGTTTCTACTGAAAAAGAGAAACAAAAATCTCACTCCTAAAATGTAGATTTGACAAAAATTATATCAGTGAAACACAAGCTATCAGGTAATGATAAGTCCATTCCCTGGACTGCATTCAGAATCAGCCAGAAGCTACCTTGGGTTTCAGAAGAGAAGACCATTAACTTTCACTGCCTCTGGTAGAAAACCTGCTGAGAGTATGTTCCAGAAGACTTTACATTCCATCCACTATGGGCCAGGTGTTACCTTAGCATCAAAGATGAAGGCAAGGCAACAGAGATTATTAAGAATAACTAGAAAACTACAAGAAGCTGTGCACAGGAGTTTCACATAGTTTAGGAGAACACAGTACAATGCACTAGGAAAAAAATAAATCACATTCCCATTAGAATACTATTTCTTTCACATTAATGAATGTGGATAAAAAGTATCCATGTTGAATCCGTGGCAGTCCAAGTGAAAATTGTATCTGGGTACAGGAGAAGGTACACAGGGAGTGTGTTTTTTAATGTGGACTTTTGTCAGATTTGAAGTGGACTGAAAAGCCAAGTACAACCTATTAGGCAAAGGAAAAGAATCATTATGACTCACCTCCCCACTTGCCAGAAGGATGACAGACTCTTATGGAAGAGTACCTAGGAAGCATTCGACGCTGGTAAGTATTACCATTTTTCATCTTGGGGTTAATACATAATTTGGCTTATGAGACAGTGTGATTTAGGGAGGTTTACTTTTTTCCTGGATCGGAGAAACGTTGCCGAGAATGATGGTTTCCTACATACTAATACCAAGAAAACAAATTTTAATTACAAAAAACACACACAGCAACTTATAAACAACCTTTTCTCAATTGTGATGTTGATGTGGGAATTTGAAATTAGTTTCAAATGCTCCTTACTTCATTTTTTCAGGTCCCACATTTTTCCTGTGTCTTATGAACCCAATCGGAGACATGTTTTGACTAGGATGCTCTTTAGTCACTCCTAGAATCATAAAAAGAGCAAAATACACCAGCCATATCTCAGCTCTCTCTAAATTACAGAGACAAGAGACCAAAGAAGAGATGGAGGAAGAGATGAGTGTGCACTGCAGAACATACTTAGAACTACCACACACCTGAAAGATCTCCAAGTACTGCGATCAATTAATGTAAAGGGATCTTTTCAGAATGGTGCTGAAGACGTGAATAAGTCACAGCACACAAACCCTACACATGCAGCCTAGATGGCCAGGTTATGCTGGAAAAAGTTCAAATCCAAAGAAGTGCTAAGGGAACGAAATGCTTGTTGTGACACCTGTAAAACTGACCCCATATTTTATCTGATTTTTGTCCCTGTACGTAATGTCAGTGCCTTCAAGAACTGCCACAAGCCTCAGCGAAGAGGCAGCGTAGGCAGCACCAGGAGAATTTTCTTTCTAAAGGAGCCTTTTTGTGGGGGATTTGCCACTCAAACTCCCTCAGACTTTGAATGCATTTTCTAGTCCAGTTCCAACACAACTGACAATCTCTGTCTTGTGTTGAGGAATCTGGAGATACAGCATTACCCCAGGAATCAGAATGTTAATTTTTTATGCCTCCTTTGAATGAGCTGAAGCAGTAAACTTTATTCCAGGCAAGACCCATGTTTTTAAAAACACTAAGAAAACTAACAAGCAACCTGCTAACGCAAAACATTCCTGCAGTCCAAATGCAAACAGCACTCATTTGGAGAACGAAGGAATTGAGAGGAATCGAGCCCCAGGAAGTATATTATATCCTTCATGCCTTCTTGTGCAGAGCATAATAAACACAAAGCACTCTGCAGGTGCTGATGGCCATGAAGACTCTAACCTTCAACACGCACTGTGGATGGGCACAGTTATTCAAAGAGGTCTGCAAGAAAATGAAGGAAGGGACTCTGCAGTTCCTATATACAAACAAACCAACCTCATTCTCTCTAGCCATTATCCCCAGGATTTAACTTTTTTAACTGCACCTTCACTATGGCACGTCTTAACAATTTTCCTCATGCCTTGTCATTCTCTTATAACTACTTGTGAAACTCTAGCAGCAACACATGCTGCACCTGGTGTTACAGCCCATAAATCAAAACACATTACCGTAAATAAAAAAAAACAACTCACTGTTTAAAGAAAACATACATGCAGCCAAATTAGAAGAGTATTTGCCATATTCCCACTTCATCCCCCTTGCAATAATTGTATTTCATGTACCGCAAAAAGCTAAGGAAACCGAGCTCCTTATCTATAAAAACTACTGTACTTCTTTTGCTCAAAGATTTGTCTCCAACAACAACCAAACGTCACATGAGTGAAAGTCTGAATGATATTGCACTCATGTGATTCTGTTTCTATGCAGGCTAAACCTCTCTTTTCTGTTTTGCATGACTCCACAAGCTTTTTTGAGATTTAAGAACTAATCCTATTTCACCAAAACATTTTTGTTTGCCTCAGATCCAGTGGAAGTTTGGATTCTTTTCAGTTAGCAGGCAGAGGAATATGGGAGAATACATTTACATTTTTAAAAAACTTTTGGAGAATAAGTAAAGGATGTTAGTTATAGCTCTTATGAGAATTTTAGGTCTTTAAATCTGTCTCGTAGGTGTTCTGTTTTGGAGATGACTTACTTCCAAACATGTGGCACATTAGAGGGTTATTTAAAATGCTTATAAATCTAGAAGGTATAAAACTAGAAGCATTTACTAGAGCTAACACGACTGTCATTTCAACAGACACTACCCACCACACAGTTGTGTCAGTAATTTTTTCTGACAGCTACTGTTTTCACTATAAGGTTTGTGAAAATTATTCACAAAATTGTGCAACAATTCTTGCTACACTGCCCTCATGGCAATGCAGTTGCCCCATTGTCTTAGTTTGTTATTGCTTTCCAACATAGAGGTAATCATACAGACATTTTACCATAACATTTTGTGGATTATCTGATAGAGAGAAATGGTGTTCATTCCTCCTCTCTGTTAGGCTTAGAGGTGTTTGGAAAACATTTACTGGAGAAAATTCTAATTCAGTTTTCTAGGTAAGTCATTTATCCCTTTCTGTTCTTCTTGTGAGAGTTCAAATCTGGAAAGAAAGAAAAAAAAAATCATTTTTCTTCTGGATATTGGTAAAACATACCTGCGGGGTCTGAATGTACCAGCAAAACTCTGGTCTTATTTTTCCCATGCATCACTGGGAAACAAAGTTAATTGGATAGCTGGATAAAAAAACCCACGATAGACGATATTGATCATCTACAATAGTTAGTCAGTGGACTTCAAGTAGTGTTGAGAATTCACAGCAAAACTTTCTCTATATAATCCAAACTATTTCTCCTTGCTTTCATATTTGGAGACCTTGAGCAGATCCAAAGATGAATCATTGCTAGAGTTCAGCTACATTACAAGACTGTGGCAATCAGTGATGCCATTTCAGTGATTTACACAGGCAATTCTTCTCCAGAAGAAATGGAGAGAGGAAAAGTGCTGTGATGAGCTCATTGCTCAGCAGAAGATTTTAATGGAAGGAAAAGAAAGAAAAGCCAAGCCTGAGCCAGGAATATGCCCAGATGAATATGCAAATAAGAAATTTGTGGGCAGACATTTTCTCTGGATTTTTTGACAAATAATATTTGGCCTGTGAAAAGCCTGCCTAACAGCTACGTTAGTCAGGGCTGCGGGAGAGCTAGGAGATCAAAGCAGAGAGACTTTGTATTTAAAACCAGGAATGATGATTAACAGATACACAGAAGTCTTCAGAGCAAATTACAGGAAATGCCACTGAGCAACATAGTCAATGCTGTTCATGAGGTATGACTAACAGCTTTATGTTGCACCTTTTCTCATCCTCTACGCTGATATCTCCCTGCCTGAAATTTAATGTCAGCAACTCTTCATTAAGTATTTCTTCCAAAGTTAAACAATTTCAATCCAAGTCTGCAATGGCAGAATTTCTAACAACTATAGCAAAACAAACAAAAAAATCTTTTAGAGTACTTATCAGATAAAAGCACATATGTTGCTTTTGCTACACACATCATATAATAGCACACAGAGCTACTGTAATAATCAGATGGTGGGAAATGCCCTGGATGAAGAAACAGATGCATTTATTTTAGATGAAAGCCACTGGCATAGGGCATGGTTCTACTCTATTCTGAATTATGTATGGGTGCATTTCTTGATGAGCCTAAAAATAATACATGCTTTAGATTTTAATCCATTTTGAGAATTAGATTATGAACAAATGAATACAGACATCTTAGATTTTCCTACTTTCAGTACTTATGGAAGGGGTTGTCCATATCACTTATCATGCAGTCATTTTCGAAGTACATGGACTGCATTTTCTTGAGAAGTCAGTCAAACCGCAGTCGAATGAAAACTTCAGTAAAGAGCACGTCATTCCTCCAAATGACATCCAGTTAGCAGAGGAACATTTTGCAGAAGTCAATGGGATCAGTAATAATACAGCCAGCAAGCTACAGGAAAAATTAAGTGTGTCTTGGGGATAGCTGGGGAGTGCAGGAGTAGGAGAAAGAGGTCATAACTAAAACTAATTATTATTTGAAGTTATATTTGACCAAGAGGCTAAGCTGGGAAAAATGCGAGAGCAGAAGTTTCAGAATATAAAACATCTCATTTTGAAATCGAAGTGAAAGATTTCTTTCTGGACAATTTAACATTTCATGTTAAAATATTTTTATAATGTTATCTTTTCATTTCAGAATTTACCTGATTTTAAGAAAATCTGGAAAACATTTAGTTTTAATTGAGCCAGCAAATATTTTAAGGTGAAAAGCAAAGCCTTATAGATTGTTTTGCCAACAATTCTATAATTGCTGCTTCGGTTCAATTCTGGTTTTGTTTCTTGCAAAATGTTTGGTTCAGCCACTGAGAATATGAAAGCAAACAAAATTTACCAACTTTAGGTCAGCAATAATTCACAATGATTTTAGCCCAATGTGGAATGCAAGTGTGCGCCTCATAGCCGGGTAAAATCATCAGTTAAGATTCTTACAGTATAGATGCTTACATGATTAACATAACACTGCCATTAGTTGGTACCTACACTGGCAGCCATACCTAAGAGGTATCTTTCAGGATTCAGGTATGTTCACCTTCTCTAAGCTGAAAACAAAACTTCAGCAGGGATAAATAAGGCAAAGGACTTTCATTTTTAAGTACTGCTGTTCCTAAATGCTGGTAGTACTGAAAGCGCAAATAGTAAGACTTTGTGGCTTCCTCTAGGAAAATCCGGGCAATTGATTCCCTGTCTTTGATGCCATCAACAGGAAACTGCCTCTAAGCTCTTATCTAGGCGTATGGAAAAAGTGTGGGCCAAGGAAATATTTAAGAAAGAGACAGAAAAATAACCAAAATTGCATTAAGTTTGCTTTGTATAGCAACTTCTGAGGTCTTCTCTTACAGTCTCCTCCCCTCCTCAACAATTAGCATTTGTACTTTGATTCCTTTGTGCATAGTTTGGAATGTTGAAAATAATTAATATTTTATCAAGGATAAAAGGTTATGCAGCTTGAAGTCTATTACTTACTTACAGAAGAGGTATACCCCAGAGGGCAGTTGTTAAACAAACATGCCTCCAACCCAGAAGTGGAAGGACCACTTCCAAGGATGAGAAAGCAGCTCAGTCATTATTCATTTTTATTACAGTGGTACCCAGGCACTGCATAAATATTATTTCTGTCTCAGTAGTCTCTTGCTGAGCAAACCAACAGGATGCCAATTAGTGATCACTTTCTAATCTTATTTTTAGTTCTCTAAGTTAAACATCTATTTACTGGTAAACTGACCAAAATCTCTTTACCTACTTGAATTGTCCAAACAACATTCAGCTGAAGCTGAATCAGTAGCCTGACTGTGAACTGATAAACAGATAGATACAAATAAAATAATGGTGCCTTGTTAGTAAGCTGTTAGCTTGTGGTTTTTTCCTTCCTGGGGAGATGATATCAAAGACAGACAAATACTCAATTCTGAGGTCAATTATAACTTTCCTGATAGAATATTTTTGTCAAATATGTTCAAGCCTCGTTTCCTACAACCAGTTGTAAAGATATATTGTCCAAATAAGCTTAAGATAAGTACTAATTAAGATAAATAACTTGAACCATTTATAAAAGTAACACCCTCAGGAACTGGGAAACAGGCCTGCTATAAACTTCTTTTATAAACTAGTGTGAAATTCAGTCTTTGTACCACTTTATAACAGCTTAATTTATATTAATTCTTAAAGGCAGTCAGTATAAGCATACTGAAAACAAAAGAAAGCCATTAGGGAAAAATAAGTTTTCAAAAACTTTAAACATTATTTTATACAGCCAAGGCACTCTGCTAATTTCAACTCATAAGAGCTAGATTATATTTACTCTTACTGTTAATACCTTTGTAAAATAAAAAAAGCCAAAACAAATAAGAAAAACAGAAATCTACATATGAATGTATGTGTCCACGTGCAAAGAACAAATATGCACTGTATTTCTATAGCATCTAGGCCAGATCAAATTTTTAATTATCATGTTTTACATGTAAATGTCAAGCATATTAGCAAGATGCAAAGAAGACACTCAATTTCATATGATACAAAATATCTAAACGTCAAGAAATTGTAATGTATTTCTAATTTTCACAGTCATTTCTACTATGTTTCTGCATTCTATTCAGTAGTCAGATATGAAATGACATCTTTCAGAGAAATACTTAGTCTACTGCCCCTAAAACAAACAGAAAGAAGAAAACATTCCTTTTGTGCCCCAGGATACAGAAAACAGAAAGATTGTTTGTGCTGGGTGGTAATTAAATGATACTGAGGACAGCATGTGTGTGTTTATGTACATGCACACATTCACCATTTACTCTGAGTTGTAATTAAATGATGTTGTGTTTGTATGCACACACACTTATCTTTGCCAAATCAAAGAGCACAGAAAACAGATCAAACAGTACAGAAAAATCAGCTAAGAGAGACAGAATGCATCAGGTTTTAAGCTTGCTTAAATCTTTCATGTATGAAATGTTAGTAATTAATACATGGTAATTCTTCAAAGAGCACAGCCTTGACCTGGCAACTGCAATTCATAAGGCTTTTGACTTGTTTGAATACATTTATAAAGGTTTATCTTCTCTGCTCATACAAGTAATTATTCTTCTCATTCACACCATTTACTTTAAAACTTGACATTTTTGAATTTTACCATGACACTGTGAAACATTTTGAATCTTTGACATGGGGTTAACAATGTATCTAGAGCAGTAATAAACAAAACTAAGGTTACAATCTTTGCTAAAAGTCATTCACAGATTTGTAACAATCTCTAAAGCTATGTGAAGTTTGTACTGGTTGCACTTCAGAGCCAGTTACACTTGCTCAGCAGAAAATTAATTTTATAGTTAACACGCACAACCAAGTGACTCCATGGAGAATTCTTGTGTCTATGTTCAAAAGCATTTATTTATGCAGCAATGAAATGTCTCTATAATTACATTTTATAAATGTTTATAGCTCATCTTTCAAAATAGCTAAATAAAGAGGAATTTAACTGAAAATTAAAGGTACTTAATGCACACTGAAAAGCAGACATTGAAAGGACTGTTTATTTTTTATAAGAGCTGTTAAGGAAGGAGAAACAGACTGTCCATCTGAATGGACTTAGAGATTAGATTACCATTAGAATGAAGATGTATGGACAATTTTTAGGTTTTATATTCAATAGCTTAGAAACATATTCAGCCTTAATTGCTGTATTTCTACCCTACTATTCTTGAATAACTGTTTTATTCTCTGCTTCTATATAGGAACTGCAAAAGGTCACATCATCAGTAGGGAAGGCAAAAGAATAACATACTGGTGTTTCCTAAAGGACATTTGAAATTAAAATGTGTTTTTGACACACACTACTAATGTCTCTGCTTAGCAGTGTTACTGCCCTTGATAACAGTGTTTATTTTCAGGTGAATATTTTGCCTATTGTATATTTTATGCACTAATTATCTGTAGAAGATAACATTTATTCATATTACTTTTAATTACTCTAATGTAGTAGCATGGCAGTAGATTTTTTAATTTATGTTACATATTCACCTTCTGTTGGTTCATTGATGGCTATGTGAGAAATTTCGTAAACTATCAGATTAGCAAAACACTTCTACTGAAATAAACCACTGAATTATCAGAAATGCAAAAGACAATAAGCAGTAAGGAAACATTCCAAGCGTGAGCATGCCCACTCGATTCAAATGCAGTTATGAATTTGCCCTTATCTGCATTCTGCCTACAGTCTACAGAACACTATAGACATGGAAAACCATACCTGAAGTAACTCTAGACATGCAGTCAGGATAGTGGGTGCAATACACAGATTTCAGGTCTGTTTGCCTTTTTCCCCACAGAGGACTCTTATGCAGTTGCCCATCTTGAGTTCCACAGGGGAACAAACCAACACACAAAACCTGTAGAAAAACCACTACCACTCTCCCCTACTCCTGTGTGGGGGTTTTGTGGAGTTTGAGGCACGATGGCCAGCGAAGGTTTTGCCTCGTCAGCTGTCTCTTCCTCTTATTCTCCTCAGAACTTACATTAACGATTCAATACAAATGTTTTCAGAAGTTTTCAACATCCATGGCCTTAGTTTTGTTTTTATCCAATACTTGAAGTAACTGGGCTAACTTCTGTCTGAGTTAAGATTTAAAAACCCAACTTTTTCACTCATACCACAAACTTTCTCTTGGTCAAGACATTTCCTTTGCTTGCCCTGGCCCAGTTGCCTTAGGTAACGATACTGTCAGCTCCTGTGGTCTATTCAATCCTAACTTTCTTAATGCTAATTTTCTTCCAGTTTCCAATATTGCAAGACAGGGGAAGTAGAGCTGCATTCTGAGAAATGCAGTCACTAAACACACACTTTTGCACCTGAGAGTCCAAATTCATAATCAGTCAAGGATTTCCCTGCATTCTCTTTGGAAGGAGCCTTGGGAATATAATTCATTTCCTGCGCCTTCATCCACTTCACACAGTGATTAGACCTGAAACTTTTCGTAGTGAAAACACACACCATACACTGAACTCTGCTGTCTGTAGAGATACATCTCATATTTGTAGCACAACATTACACAAGTCAGCCACATTGTCCTAAACAACTAGTTCAGACGGCATTCCCTTCACTGCCCAGAGAACAGAGATTACAGAATACCCTAATCTGGGACTCCCTGATTTTATAACCTTGCTGTTCCTTAAAAAGTCTTTCATGTATATCAAGTATTTTTTAAAATTAGCCTACCAGCAAAGGTGAATCTTCTTAAGTCAACAATTAAAATTATTGTTTGGAGGGTTTATTCTAACCCCAGTTTCTACTCACCATAACTACACTGGAATTCAATATAACATAGCTGACAAGAATGCCTTATTCATGGTGCTTTGATATTAAGTTTGAGCTTATCTAACAGAACGTGGATTTAATTCCTAGAGGAAAGATCTCTTTAAAAACAAACAAACAAACAAACAAACAAGCAAACAAAAAAAAAAAAGAGAGAAAAATGCTGAATATTACTACTTTATTTCTGTAATCTGTTCTAGTAAAATGGCACCACAGAGCAAATCAAAGCTTAAACTTCATATGTACTTTCTTAATTTTCAGCCACTTTTTTCAAGTTTATTAAATGATTCTGTATGTGTAAACCTGCTGGCAACTGGATACTCCACTTCATACGCACTTTCTGCCCCAGTGAGTTTAAATGCTATTTTACACTCTCAATTGAACATTAAAAGGGCAATGTTACTCACTAGGAATTTCATGCATCTGTATTAATCCTGACTACTCTAGCAGAGAACTGGCTTCCAAAGCAGCCCCAGAATTATCTTGTAGACATTATTACCAAGAAACTGAAAAAATCCTAATCAGGTCACTCCTTCCAAAAATGAGGAAGTAGGCAAAAGAAAAATTGGGGGTTTGTTTCTTTTTAAAGTAACATTTGGGGTATTTTTTGGTTTTTTCCACACAATTATGAAGGATTTTACTTTTTTTAAAAGGAGACTTAAAAATGAAACAAAAGCTCATTTTGCAGTATTATCTGACTCCAAGAACCACAACTTGTAAGGAAACAATCAAATATCATGGAGATGATGCACAGCAAAACTTGTGCCAGAAACAGAAAATTAAATTAATTAATTTAATAATCTGTCTGTATCATCACAGCCAAATACTCATCTGTAAAAAGCATACCCTTTTGGTGCCCCACTTGCTACAGAGTTCTAGCACCATCCTCACTGAAACTGGTGTCTTGCAAGATCAAATCTTCAGCCTGCAGCCTTCCTTACTATTTATAGTTGGACAGGGTTTCACAAATATTTATAGATAGGAAGCACTTCACAGAAGTTTGATGTAATTCCTAGTTCTACATACATGAAAAGTTATTTGTCCTTCAGAAAGCTGAGATATTATTATGTGTATTAATAAATGTCTTCTGAAGTATATTTTTAATGCATGTTGTATTTAAAAATAAGCTTTTACCTTATAATGATCTCAAACAGCTATTCATATAAACAACAAATAATGTTTTGTTATTTCTGTGAATACAGCAAAGATTACCACAGCTGGACTAATTTGCAAAGAACTTCAACTCCTTCCAACCCTCGTGGTGCTAAAAAGCATCTTGGATAACAGACTGGAAAAAAAAAATAAAAAAATAAACCCACAACTTTAAAATATTCTGAGTTTCTCAGAACAAAGATATTTTGACCACTGTTACTGTACCTTTGAACCTCTACGATCCTGCTGTGTAAGAAAGAGAAAAGTGAATATGAAAAGACGCCATCAGTCCCATGAGACCATCATAGACACACAGTAGCTGATACATGAACATAGCTGAGGGAAACCTGCCTTCCACCTTCAGGAAGAATTTGGAATGAGAATATAAATTGCTCTGAGTTGACCGATACATTTTTTTCCTCCCTTATCAATCTTACTCTCATATTCCTATGTATACGCTTTTACATGCACTTCCACATTCACTTGTCAGTCATCTCGAACAGAAAGGAAGCATCTAGGAAAAAGCCACAGTACTGGATTGGAGGGGGGGATAACTTAAAACCAAGCTTCCAGGTCATCACTGCCTCTGCAAGTTGATTACTCAACTCCCTACTAATCTGCTGCACAATGCAATTTGATTTCAATTTCCCAAGGAGGTGGAGGAAGGGAGAGAGGAGAATGTATCCAGCTGATGGAGCCCCGCTTAGGTTAAAATCTGTTGAAAGCTCTTTGCAGAGAAATGCGCAGAAGGGATTGCGGAGGAAATAATGACTGTTCATGTTTCCCCACTACCTTTTCCTTTATTTAGTTAACAAAAATGTTTAATAATCATTATCATTTTGTTAAACTTTACTCACAATATCCTCTAACGCGTACCAAAATCCTATCTCAGAAAAAATTATTTTTTTCTAATAGGAATGGAATGAGATTCAGTTTCTTGGATTTTTTTTCTTAATCAAAAATTGTAACATTTTGGTAGTTAAAATTAGTAGTGGTACTTGATATATAGCTTAAAAAATATGTTTCCTTCTCCTGCAGGCAAGATTTAAATGCCTCTGGCAGCATCACTGGACTAAATAATTAAAGAATTTATTTGCCACGCTACCTTAACAAAACAGCTCCTGAACATTTCATTCAAAACAGTGAACTTGTTTTCAGTGTTTTGAAGAGGAAGCTTGACTGAGATTTATCTTTTGCAAAACTGGTTTGCTTCATTACTTGTACATTTCAACATTAGATCATCAAACACTTCATCAGTTTACTTCCAATCTAATCTGTCATTTACACAGCAATATCCTATTGGAAGTTACTCAGTCTGCATATTTGACAGACCAGCTCGTTAGTTTCTTATCTACTAACCTGCTTAATTACATCACATAGTATAATTTCATTAATTTCAACAGAAATTTTCTGTCATTCTACAGATTGATTTTCCTATTTTGATCCTGTTTCTAATAGGTATTTTGATCCTTGCTACAGAAACTGCCATCCACACAGTATGAAGTTCAAAACACATAAAGCTTTTTTTGTATATCTTAAAGTGCCAAATGCAACACACGAAGTAAGAGAACATTGTGACATTAACCATGACTCGTAACAGTTGGCCTTTGAATCAGATCAAAATGGCACTTCTTCAAAGCTATATCTGCTCTAATCAAATATAATGTAAAGCAACAAGGGATTTTCACTCAAATATTTAGAGAGGCATGTTTTTAATTATACAATTGAAATATTTCAACTTTATTACACTGGGGAGATTTACATGAGCTTATTATGACTTTATAGACTTGATCTGGTTTAAATTATGAAACTCCTTTATAACTTCCTATGTAAAGATCCAGATTAGAATTTCTTTAATCAGCTCAAAGGTGTAACACTTGAATTAACCATTCTTACAGCGTGCTTTTCCAGATAGAGACATAACACACACACACACAAAATAGGTGCACAGATTTGCTCAACCAAAAAACAGTGAAATAAACAAAGCAAAGGCAGTGTGCTCTAGCACTGTGACTGATAGGCAATTAGCACTAGGTATGACTTGGGCTGTACAGACTTCTTTTTAAAGAGTCCCAGTACTTCAAAGACTTTTTGAAAGTGGTCTTTCACTTGCCACATATATATCCGCTTGCCACAAATATATGTCTGCCAAATCACAATGGTAATTCTGTTTCATTACAACATCAGAACACCGTTTGGTCAAAACTTCACTTTATCAAAAGTCCAACTACTCACTACTTACCTACCTATTTCACCCAGATTTCCGTTGGGAAGAAAAAATTTAAAAATTTATCCTAGCTGTGAAGGTGACTCTCATAACTAATACTGAAATGCATTTGGGGAATCCTGGGTCTCATTAATTTTGAGTGATGTGAGATGTGAAAGTTGTGCTGTCAATCAGAGCAGGAACTTGAGGCAGGTTTCTCAAAAGCCAAGTCTGTACCTCAGAATCCCTGACAAGGGAGTGACACATTGAAGTTTCCATCCCAATGGAAATGTAAGTTTTATAACCTCCACACTCCTACAAATGAAAAAACTGTCTGGTTAGCTGTATACGTCCATGTTATAAAAAAGCAGGATGCATTGTATTTTCATTATTTTAGCCTGATTGAGAGACACTTTTTAAGTATTGCCTTCTGATCAATCCAGCCAGCCGTCACAACTGGTAACATTATGTGGAGCCTTTTCAGAGACAAGATGACTAAAAATAGCTGTCAATAAATAGGATCCCTGTAGAATAGTTTCAAAAGTGACTAATACTTTGAAAAATTGAAATGGTTAACTAGATTTCATTTTAAGAAAATAAGTGCTAAATATTTTCTGAGAAAATAAGCCTTTGTAAGAGGTCTTATGTAGGTAACTTAAAAATTGAGAACCAAAATGGTCTTTACGTGTATTTGAAAACTACTTGACAGTGTGCTAACTGGGGTACTTGGATCGAGAAGCCCAGCTTTGAATTCCTGAGTACAGTCTGCTTCACTAAGGTCATGAGGAAAATCCTCGTTGTATTAGCTTTACTGAGAAATTGGAAATTCACTTTAGTAGATAATGCAGGTCCTACTGTTACAGACGTAGCAGTTATCATTAAGTCTGATCAATTTGCAAACACCAAAAGAACACAATTTTTGGAATATCGGAACACAATTACTCTCTAATACTTTAATGTCCAGTAGTTCTCTAAGTTAATTGGTCAGTGCACAATGTCAGAAACTTTATCGAAAAAATTATGCCACAAAGGCTTACGGCATACCATTTTCCTGTGAAGAAAACCATCTTTCTCTCCAGATCTGTCTGTGTAGATACAGCCCCTAATTCCACAAAGCACTTAGGCCTGATGTTTAATGCTTTATTTCAGCAGAATTCAAATGCACATGTAAGTGCTTTGTTGAACAAGGAGGGATTTAGGCATATGCTTAAGTACTTCACTGAACTGGGACCATGCTACTATTTATAGAAAGCTTTTTGTTCCGGTTTTATTGTTCAACACTTATAGTCATCCTATGGCTTTTCCTTCTGTATACCTTCCCCTCACACAGCAAAGCTTTTAGGGCTACAATTTTCTTCCAGAAGTCATAGGTTTAAAATCAGAATGGATATCATAAGCTACTCCAATCTCATATTTCTTTCACTATATTTACACAGAAATATGCAAAAAAAAAAAAAAAAAAAAAAATAGGCTGAATCATAGGAAAGCTATGAAGCCAGAAGTCATATATAATAATGGTTGAAAAAAGCCTTTCCCCCCCTGCACTGAAAAAAAGCATTCACATAGGAACTAAACACTAACATATGCACCCATAAGTGTTCATTTCAACTTCTGCAAGCATCCTTCAGTATGCAATACTCTGTTCCACAGATGAAGAAATTCAGGGAGGGTCATGTCTGAAGTAGAATTTTATTCAACTTGAAAAGACATCAGTGCTGTACGCCCATTGCTGCTGCAGAGAGGCAGACTGCTAACAGGACTGCATGGTGGTGTGAGAAGACAATACTTCCAAATGACTCCCAGTTCAACAGCAGTACCTCTGTATTTTCATTTAGAAAAGTATATCTCTCTCCATTGCAGAGGGATCTGGACCTATCAGCTCATCTTTCAGTGACAGTGAACATATTTTCACAAATCTTTGTTTTGATTAACCAATCTCTTTTCACAGATATGATAACAAAAATTCCACATCTCCCTAAATATTATATCTGTTTTATTAACAATACCAGTGATCCACTGCTGTTCTTTTATAGATTTTATGTCCCTCACAAACATATACATGGGGCTTCTATTTTTTATATTTATACACAGATTATCCAAAGACAGTGCTATGCTTCTGGGATGCTTGAAAATCTGATTGGATAAAACTGGTAGGTTTAATTGACATTTCTCTGTTAAAACAGCTGTAAAAGGCATGTTTCCATCCAAATCAATATCAAATATAAGACTGTTTAGGAATTCAAATGGTTTAAGGGGAAAGGATTCATCTAGATATTTTTTGAGGATGGAAAGAGAGAGCTAAAATGGAAGAGAAGAGTCAGGCAGTAAAAGACAAAGAAAGAGAAGGAATGATGAAAACAGCCAGCTCCTCAGTGGTGCGTAACAGCAAAGGCTGCGGCATCGGACATGCCCGTGCGCTGATGGAGGGAAGCTGGGAGGGAAGGCTGGGCACTGCTGCTGTTCCGTTTGATGCAGAACCCATGCTGCACAGCAGTAATAACTACTGCATAGCCCACCTCCCACTTCCCTTCCCAAGGAAATCCACCACTGAGCTTTTGCTATGGAAAGCTGGCGAAGAGAAACTCACTTTGCCTGCTTCTTCCTGCGCTCAGGGGAACGGGGTCTTATACAACCTTGTAAATACTTGTACATAAACAGCATCAAAGAAGAATCCATCATCCATTTCTCCTGTAACTCATGACTTTCAACTCTGGCTACCTAGATGCATTGGAAGGGGGAAAATTATCCCCCAACAGCACATTATTTCATCAGAGCACTCTAACAACGTACCCCAAAGCCACTAAAATCAATGAGAGAAACTTTTCTTCATTTTCAGGAGGTACTGAATCAGACTCCAATAATCTTCACTTGAATTATTAATTGTAACTAGTAAGCCATTATGATGGGAAGATCTCTGTTAGTCATCAATTTAGAGTGCAATTTTCAAAAACATCCAACTTACAGATGCACAAATCCCATTGACAAGCCAACAGGACTTAAAATTCCATTTGGCTTCCATTCCTCCCCTTTTAGAAATCCTGCCCTTAATACATTAAATATTTCTACTGCGTTACCTATAACTTATTTGACAATCAGGCCATAAATGTTACTTGGAAGTGGTCTCTTGACAAGAACGCAACACTTAGTGCCAAGTTTACAAATGTGATATTCCCTCCCTAGAGCAGGATGAAATTTTAACTGAAAGGATATTCTGTTCTAGGCAGATTCTTCTACTTGAAATGCACTGGTTCTCAGAATGGTGTCTGCAAGAAGAACACCAAAAAACCTGATGTTTTCACACAGAGAAGAGACTTGGTTGTTTGTGTATATGTAGAACCTACCACACTTCTCTAAGTAAGTGACTTTAATACTCTTTTTGAATAACATTAGAAATATCTTGCAGATACAAACAGTGCTTTGCACTTACAACAGCATTTTCTATCCAAAATTCTTAGCAGCTTTACAAGTAGTGATGAATTAACCCTTGAAACACGCAGGTTAGGTGCATACCATAGCAGTTTAATTATTAATCTGAAACAACAGTCCAGCAAAGGCAAGCAACTTGCATGAAGGCAGAAAATGTCCCCTAACAAAGCAAGTAAAAACACACAGAGTCTTAGTTCCCCCATGCCATGCCTAGCCATCACATACATGCATTTTTTTAATCTTTTCATGCTGCTCCCTTGAGAAGGAAACATGGTATATTATTAAGGTGGAGCTGTGCTAACAAGATAAAGGTATGAACATGGAAGAGGTTACTAACATGGCAGTTGTATTTTATTCTGATTTAATAAGAAAGCATTGGCTGAGATTTTAAGGGCAGCAATACATTTCAAGTAAGCATTATCACAAGTCAAGAGAATTCACTAGCATATTGAAAGAAAGATGTGAAAGCAGCACAAAAAAAGAAGTGGAATTCAGGGCAGCAACTTCAGCAAACTCAGCCAAATGGTTTGTAACATCACTTGAAGAGATGATCAAGGAGTTCAGGAAAACTGATAGTTATCAACAAAGCCGTATAAAATAGTGCAACAGATTATCTCAGTGCAGAGGGAATATAGGAAGCACTGTAAGAGACTATTACTGTTACACCCAGAGTCTATAAAGGCTTTGACTTTCAGAAGAGATTGTACAAAAGGTGAAACAAGAGCATTTAACAAAGAACAAGTAGAAAAGAATGGCACAAACATCTCAGGTATGATCCAGATGAGCCAACACACAAAAGGATCAACAATTAATAAGGGACATTAAAAGGCAATAGGAAAATGATCTATAAATACAGCAGAAGTAAGCGGGAGGCAAAGATAAGCAGAGGTTCTAGAATTTAATGGGAAAGGACAGAAAATAACAGATGGTTAAGAGAAAGCTGAAGTACTCAATACCTCCTTCATACTCTTTTAATGTCTCCATCTAAAAGATAATGAAAAGCAAAAAAATTTCTGAAGTGTTTTTTACCAAGACAACAGGACTACAGGCCTGAAGAAAAAAGAATAGCCTAAAAAATATCAAAAGAAGCCTATACTCAGTTTGATAGAGAATGATGAAGTTCACTGCAGAGTACTTAAGGAATTACCTAAAGCCATCCCCAAACACTAGCTATTATATTCAATAATGCACGAAGGAAGGGTGAAGTTCCCAAAGGACTGTGGAGAGGCAAAAATAGTGTGCAATTTCAAAAGGAGAAGCAAGTCAGAGTCTAGAAACTGCAAACGAATCCACCTCCCTTTTATACCAAGGAAGATGCTGAAACAAGTTAAATTATCAAGATTAAGTGCCTGAAAATAATCAAAATGTCAAACCAATGAGATTTCCTTTCTGATATGGTAATCAGCCTACTAAAGAAGGAAAACCCAGTAATAGGCAATTTATACTGGCTACAGTAAGGCTTTCAGTAACTGTCCAACATGATATTTTCATGGGACAGTAGGACTGACATGAAATCACAGCTTAGCAGGGGATTGATATGAAAATGCAGCTTAGTAGGTACACAGTTTCTTAAAAAAACAAACCACCACACAAATTAAAAGTGATTACTAAAATTCACTGTCAATGGAATACAATTTCATGTGGCACACTGCAAGAATGTATCTCACAGGTGGCTGTATACATTAACAAATTTCAGTAGAGAAAAATGTTTGAGAAGTAAGCAGGTAGGGTTCGTATCACTTTCAGTCCACAAGCCAACAAGATCAAAATTCAAAATAAAGCTTGATATATTGAAGAACTTGTTGAAAAGTAAACTGTAAAGCAGAGCAAGTGCAAATCTAGAAATCAAGTAAAAATACAAACTAGAGTTAAGCTGAGTTCTGCTGGAAGGGATCAGGAAGCCATTGTAGACTATAAGTAACAAAAAGTACGACGGTATTTTAAAAAAAGGCATATGTCATGCCAGGATGTGTAACAGCAGTGCCTCACATAAAGTAACCTTTCCATTTTTCTCTACTGTCTAGAAACTTGCAAAACCTGAGTCAAAAAAAAGGAAGGGGAAAAAAAAAAAATCACAAGCAAATTCACAGTAAATGCAACTCTGTCTTGTCATCTTATTTAGCTAGGGAGCAATAAATGTTAGAAGTGCCAAGAAAAAATATGACAGAAACACTGTTGGGTCAGACAAAAAGCAACATAATACTGTATCTTCTGGAGGAAACAAACCTATTAACACCAACCGTCACAGACCATAATGGCATTTTCCTGTTTCTACTGCTCTCAAATTCTTTAGCAGTTGACACAGAATCAGCAGGGCTACAGTGTATAACATTAATTTTTCAGAGTATTTAACCTTTCAAGAAGAATCATTCTACCTCTCCTAGAATGATTCTTGTGTCATTTGCATGTTTAACCAAAAATGTGCCTAGTTTTTGTCAGGGGTTTTGGATACTTGGCACTTACTGTAATTAATAAAAACCCAATAACATGTAATAGTTCTTTTCCAGATAAAGTTTTGACATTTTGTCTTCATGTAATTACTTTCTACTATTTGTAGGCCAAAACTCATACCAGTCTTCTACTTTTAGTCTACAAAAACTGATTTAAAGCTAGTAAAACAACACGCACGTTAGAAAAATGCTGGTGAATATGTAGATTTTGTAGAACAAAGCAATGCATTAAAACTGCACTTGAACTTAAGACTACAAGTTCAACGCAGCAAAGCATTTGTATATGCACCTAATATTGCCACCAATTAGATTTTCTAATGTAAGTTTATTCTCAAAACTACAATTTTGCTTTTACTGTGATTGTAGGACAGCACCTAAAAATGCACAGACCAATTTCCTGAGGTGACAAAGAATCAAAATCTTATTTTTTTTAATAAACTGAATTTACCTTAAGTTTCAGCAATTGCTGTCAACAGAACTGCAAAGAAATCTGATGATAGCAAAGAATGTTTTTCAGCTCTTGATTATCATAAATCTCCTCATTTAATACTGCTGCTTAAAAACATTTCAAGACACCTACTAGAATACTTTCTAGGGACCCATCAACCTATTGGGAGTTTCCAGTTTTGGTTACAGCAAACATTCCCTGAAAAAAAATTCCTATTATTTCAATCCTATTAAACATTATTAGCCTGCTTAAATAATAACAATATTACAAAAAGGTTTAAAAAACCAAGAAAATACTTGCATCACAAACTGAAATGCTGGATAGTCTAATATATGGGCCTATTTTGTATGTTCTGCTGAATGCAATCACGCCTTCCATGACGGAATATTTCCCATTAGTGGGAATAACTTCCACTGGTGAAGAACCACTATTCAATAAGCAGGATAGAATATATATGATCACCAAATATATTCAAGGTAACACTGTGACTTTTGCACAGTAAAGCTATACAGAGGCTTGGAAAGTATCTCCTGCTTGTAATGAGATATCAAAAGGAATACGCGAGGCGGTAGCCTCACTGTTAACCACCAAGAAAAAGCTCTTCTTCATCAGAAAACTGCTGAATCCTAAGGCATTTTAAGAAGAGATGCATGTAATATGGAGTGGACATGAGCAGCTGCAATATTTTTAAGCAATCTTCATCCCTGCTGGATGATTTTATTAGACGTAATTTTCATGAAATTCAATATAAGTTATTTTAGGCATGTTAATAAATAAATTAGGCTAAAGATAATTCCCCAAACAGTATGGAATTAATGACTTATTAATCTTAGAAATATAAATGCTGAACAGAGACAGCTTCTAGGCTTCATACTGCACAAAGTTTTTCAAAACTTGAAATGCACATCCAAGGTCAAACAGCTGTGAAGTTTGGTAGGTGTGAGAAGAAACATGATTCAGTCTTGCAGCTCCAAATCCTGTCCCTTCAACAACTAAACTCAATTCTTCCTTGATGAATTTGCAAATGCATGTAATGGTTTCCATATATACATACAATGCACACATAATCAGACTGCTACATGCAGGCAGGACAAAGTACTTCCTTCACAAGAAGCACCAATGAAAGAAAGAAATTTTGGTTCTGAAAAACCCAGTGCTACTACTTTTTAAAGGCGTTCCACTACACAATTAATAAATGCATTGTGCCAGCAAAGATTCTTGCATTATGACAACTGTCCTACCTAGTACATAATATGACTGTTGCTGCTCTTTCACAAATGTTCAGGAATTGCACCACCATGTTGCCTTCACAAGTATTTGGTGCTCCAGTATGGCAGCTTCTGGAAGCTGAGCAGTTCTTGGGATGTATACCCTTGAAATACAAGTGATGAGAAGACTAAAACCTGCCAGCAAAGTGAGGCCTTTAGATCAGAGGAGAGAAACAGTTGAAAGCAGATAAATAAGCTCCCACAAGATAATTCTTTTTGAGGCTAGGAGGGCATTGACCTGAGCATTCAAACTGAAGAAACTCAGCCTCTTCAGAAATTATGTCTTTTTCCACATACCTAAAGATATGCAATGAACCCTTCAAAATACACTTCCTATTGTACATGATACATACGCAGCAACTTCTGCCTCCAAGAAACATTTAAGCCTTTTTGGTTTACATTCCAGTGTATGGAGGGAGTCCCTGCAGCACACCGGCTTTTTTATTTATATGTTACAAAATATTTAAGAATTCTGAACGGAAGGTTCAGAACACGTGAAAACAAGGCCTTTCACATAATGACCTTTAGATACAAGTCCATGCTGACACGTATGGGGTCACCCAGGAAAATGCCAGTTAACACATCACTTAGGATATGCTATATTAGATCAAATAAATGTGAAAGAGTTGGTCACACCTATAAAATGGAAGTCTGAAATATTTCACTACTAAATATCTCCATTTATGGAAGATTAAACTTTTTTCAGAGTAGGCTTTGGCAACAAATAAGCCTTTCTGATTTAACTAGTAATTTTCTAGCATGAGTATACGGAGACCAACATGTATCTCAGCCACTATGACATGCATTACTGTTATGTCTATTACCCTATTACATGTAAATATTATTTGTCGATGCTCACTTTTCCTTTCTTAAAGATTTTAGATTTTTTCCTTTTCAGACAACTAAAAATATTTCATCCTTTTGCATTTGCCACTTCTATTCTTAACATAAATAGCCTGCATTTATAGTTATCTTTACTTACTTAGTTTTTACATATTTTTTCTTTCAAAGGACAACTTAAGTTCCTCTTTGAACTTCACAAATAGCAAACATTTACTGCACAGTATACTTTGTATGTAAAGCTTTGTTTATAAACAGAATTCTTAAGTACATCTGACACACACATTCCAATGGTAAGCTTCATCAGAAGTTTGAACTTTGTTCAAATGTTTATTTTAAAAGATTTCAGCAGCCACACAATGTTGTTTAAATGTAAACATTCATCCTGTTCCCAATTATCTCCTCCACTATCATCTCCCATCAGACTGTCAGTAAGTCACTTAACTCTTGTATAATTACTCTGTTCTCTCCTCATGGTCAAAACAGATTATTTTTCCCCAGCCATATTCATCATCCTGCACCTATTCTGAAGTAACAACGCAAATTTTAGGGTATTTTGTGTATCAGAATTTTCTTTTTACCTCACTTGCTATACTTTAAACTGCCTACTACAAGTTTTGGACAAATAACCAGAATATGCAGGTTTTGTTGATGTAGATTAACTCTAAACTAACACCTAAAGGATTATGTATATTCAGACAACTAGTCCTACTTTCTAGTCACATCACTATAGCTACTGTGGCAAGTGATCTACAGCGCTTTATTCTTAGCCAACAAACGATAAGGAACCAGACAAATGCACCAGGTTTGACTCAGCTATCTACAAAAAGGTAGTTAATGCTATCCGAGGTGCCCTATTGTGTCTGATACATGACGTGGGACATGGTGGAGACTCACAGCCCTCTGAAGCAGTGCGAAAGGCCAGGAGGGGTACCCTGAGGCATCTCAAATGACACCAAGTGCCTATGTGAGGAAAACCAAACCAAATCCACTGGCTATTATAATGGTCCATTCGCTCTCCCCTTTGCACTCCTCCAAAATTAATCCTATTGAAGTGGCAGCATTACAGGAAACCATATAAGTATACCCATTATCTCCCCATGGAACTCACTAAAAAAAATAAAAGTTTACTTAGCATAATCAGGAAATAGGCAATTGAATGGTTAAAAGATATGACTTGGATAAAGACATGTGCCAGAAATTTGGATCAGTATCACATTCAATAGCCTAGATAATCAAGAGGTTGTGATCCTGGTTTTATAGCGTGTCAGCGAAGGACAATACTGGTAATGATATCAAATACAAATTAAAGTTAACATAATACCCTGCATTCATTCCATTAAATGTTAAAATGAAAATGTTAACATTGACACTAAACCGAACATTTAATACATATTCTTTCACTTTAGGAAGAACTTACAGCAATGCTCACTTTGAAAATGGTGATCAACATTAGATCATGGAAGTCATTAAAAAGAATACTGAACTAGTTTATTAGCAACATACGCAGACATAGACAAGCAACCGCTTCTTCACATAAAAGTCATTAAAATGTTGAATTCTATTTGAGTCACCATGTGAAAATTAGTCACGTGTAGATGAGTGGACAGGAGCAGAAACGAAGTGCTACTTGCAAATAAGACCATATGCATGCAGTCCCACTCAGTTTCAAAGAACTGCTTATGTAACTAAGGGCTTGCAGTACCTACCAGCAATATATCAGTGTTCCTTAAAAGATTTCTTTTTACTGTTTGGGAGTCGAGTTACAGCAGCGTCAACTTCCACACTGTTTATAAACTTACATTTTAGTTTATTTCAGCAGCAGTGAAGTCCTACTCTACACCATTGCTTTCAGCTTGCCTATCTTCCCAGCACCTTATCTTGGAATCTATGCTTCTCAAATATCACTTTACTACAAAATATGCTTTAAATAAAAAGAAAGTATTAGCACAGGACTAGGTCGTGTTGGTGCATTGTGATAAAGCAGCACAACAATAAGAATAAAAAAAAAATACAAGCAAAAATGATCAGCAAGAGATACACAGAAAGAAGTAAACTTTTCGACAGTTTAATTAAGTAAGGAAGGTTTCCTCCACCTACAATACAACAGGCTTTTCAAAGATACATAACGGAAGACAGCGTTCCTTCTTTCACGTTTCTAGTACAGTCTCGAAGTCAAAATTTTAGAAAAAGAATCCGTTATGTTCGGTGACGATAGGAAAGCACATCTTGACGACATCCGTGCAAAGGTGGCGGCGACGGGGACTCCAGCAGACGCCTCAGCCGGCACCCAGGGGCACCTCGGCGGGTGGTTTACTGGGTGACCTGGGGAAAGTTACCTCCCGCCGCAGTTCTTCTCGGGCTCTGAGGTGCTCTTAGCACTTCACTGGAGCACTGCGAGGCTTTGAAAACTACAGCTTGTAAAACATACTCAAATCCCCCAGTGGTGGGAAAAAAAAAATTAAAAAAAAAGAAAGAAAGAAAAAAGCCCCAGCCCCGCCGTACCAGGGCTCGGTTGAAGGCGCAGGAGCTGGGCGAGTTCCCCCGCCCGCGGACACGGCGGCGACGGCGCTGCCGAGGGGCTTCTCCTTCCACCGGCTCACCGCCTCGCACGACCCAGCCGAGGGCCCAGGACTGAGGGGCACAGACCCCCTTCTAACTCTCCCAAATAAACATTTCTAAGAAGAGCGGCACCTTCTGGAACTTGGCGCCCGGAGCCCATCCTCGGGGTTGCTCAGGCTCCCCGGCGGCGGTCGCCAGCCAGCTCCCAGCCTTCGGGCTTCCCCAGCAGGGCAACGGCAGAGCGCGGTCACCTCTGTCCGCCCCTACTCCTGTCACTAGAGAAACCGCCGGGCTCGAAGCGGACCGAGACCGAGGCGGTTTTCCCCCGCGGCAGCGCGGCCGGCTGCCACGCAGCCCTCCTGTCCCGCAGAGCCGAGCCCTCGGCGGAGCCGTCTCCATTCTCCGCCCAGAAAACATCATCCTTCGGCAGCATCCCCGCTGCCCCCGGCACCCCTCCGGAGCGGGCTCCCGCCATCACCGCCACCGCCTCAGGGGCAGCACTCCCCCGCCGCCCCCCCGCGCCCGGGGGAGAGGGGGGCGGCCCCCTCAGCGCTTCGGCCCGGGACGAGAAAGTTCCCGCGAGTCCCCCGACGGTGCGGTGGTATTAGACCTCAAGCGGCCATGAAATTTCCTCGGTAAAATCAGCGGGGTGGGAGCATTAGCCCTAAACTCTTTAAGGGATTTGCATAAAACTGTTTGGGAAGAAATTCCCGACGCTAAACCAACTTCAGGGCGAGTGGGGAACCTGCTTTTTTTTCTTCTTCCTTTTTTTCCTTTTCTTTCCTTTTTTTTTTTTCCCCTAAAGGTCGGGTAATGAGGGCAACCTCATTATTTTTGGTATCTTGTTAACAAGACTGTTTTGACTGCTGAAACTCCAAATATTTTCCAGAAATAAGCCCCCTTCATTAAACGTAGGGCGCTTCTGCTAGAAAACCTTCGCAAAGCCCCATAGTTACTCACGTTGTCATAAAACGATCATTTACACAAACGTTTCTGGTACAGTTGCCTTCCGAGCGACTTAAGAGGGAAAAGAAAGATGCTTATCTCTTGCCCTAACTTTTTTCTTTCCACAAGAAGCTGTAGCAGCTGTGCTAGATAAATGAGCATCCGTACAATGACTTTTTTTCCTTTTTCTTCTTCTTTTCTGATGGTGGATTCCCGGCGGTCAGGTTTCCAGGCAGACTCAAGCACAGGATTCCTACCATGATAAAGGCAGAGAGCACCCCGAGGAAGGTGAGAAGCGCACGGTCCTGTCTTGTGATATTGTCCCCCTTAGTCCCCCTGTGAGCCTCTGCACGGTCGTCAGACTGGAGCTTGGTTTCTTTGGGGAAAGATACATTTAGTACCTTTTGGGGAAGGGGGATACCAGGGTGCTTTCAAAGCACTTTTAAAAGGAGATGAATGTGCAGCACGTTTATCTTGAGTGACCAAATGGTATTTCAGTTGTTTAGAAACTGATAAGTAGGCCAAATGGATCTTCGCTGAAGAAATAACTATTTTTAGGATATCAGCTTAAACACATCTATCTCTTCACTCATACTGGGCAGCCGAGTGTGTGTTCAGAAACACTGTGCTTTTTTCCCCATAGCCAAAGCCTGTCGCTTAAATCTCCTCTTCCAAATCTAAGCATGAACAGACCTCTTGCTTTTTTTAATGTACCAGCTGGTTAATTTTGATTGAGGAGGACAGAGGAAATAGCAGAGTTCGCTGAATATCACTTAGGAAGCTGGACACGCGTACAGAGAATGTGTGCTGTGAAGGATGGGAGATTACATTTAAAATGAAATGCTTATCGTCACGAACTAAACCAGATCATAAATTCCATATAAAGACAGACACAGTTCAGTCCTGGTGCTTTCCAGGACTCTGTGGCGATCTTTCTTCAAATTGGTCATTAAACAGCCTAAAAGCAATAACGTCCATGCTCGTAGCATTTTGGCAGTGAGGGGGAGGAGGTCAGCTCTATATGGTTTTCTTTTCAGCCTTGTGACCTCTTAAAACTTCACCTTCGGGTAGTATCATTGTCAATGGTCATATAGGGGGGAGATCTGTTCACCCCCCTTTGCAGGACCTGGACCCAAATCATTTTTTTTCCTACAAAATAGCCTCCTTCACTGGGCTTCCCTCTTGACTGTAGTGCCACGTGTGTTCAACAGCCCCCCCTGCCCCCAAATCGTTAGGGTCTCCTTCCAAGCCAGCCCCTGCCCTCTAATTGTTCCCAGTGAGCCCAGAATGAATTGTTCACTGTACACAGTGGCTCAGTGAGAGAAGGCAGTGATTATATCTAGTTATCACTGTCCTGTTCCTCCCTTTCCTAACAGTGATGCTGGAAGCCCATACTGGCAATACTTCTGAATCCACAAATCCTAGAGGGATGTATAAAATGGGGGGAAAACTGCTACTTGAGAAATGTGATGTTTCACCAGATGTGATGTTTCTGCCTTGATTTGAACAGGGACTAGCAAAATAAATGGGTTACTCAAAGGCTATTCCGTATTTTAAGGATAAACTCCTCACTGAGAGTACTTGCTCCTTTAAGAATTTATTCTTCTTAAAAAAATGTTATTGCTGTGGACCGCTTTCTGTCAGAGGTAATTTCCATGAGCAAGGAAATGTTTGCATGCAGAACATTTTTATGAATGCACAGTACCTGTTTAAGTGCTCTAACTTACAAGAAATGCGTATGTGGGGAATAATGTAATCATTGTTTCCTCTTCCATAGGAAAGCATCCAGACAGTGGCTTATACAGCAAGGGACCATCATACTCTGGTTATTCTGGGTATATCATGATGCCAAATATGAATAACGACCCGTACATGCCTAATGGATCTCTGTCGCCACCCATCCCCAGAACAGTGAGTTATCTCTTCCAAAGACCGATTTTGGCGAGCTGGGTTTCCTCCTGTTCGGTCTGCAGTGCGTGTTCACGCCGGGGGTTTTTTTTGGGTAGCTTCAGTTACGGTGAAGGCTGTGCTTTTGCTGTTCAGAGCCTCCGTCCAGTGGTGTCTGAGAGCTCTTAGAGGTGTTGGTCGCGATCACGGTGGAAAAGCCGAGATTAACGTCTGCGGTGTCTGACGTCCTTTGAACAGGGCTGGGGGCTTTGGGGGGGCAGCCCTGGTTTACAACTGTAGGATAATATATGGCGGAATGATGTAAATGCCGTCTTTGTAGTGACTGGGACAGATGCGAATTTTCTGGCTTTAACTCTTCATTTGTTGAGGAAAACTGAGGGCTGGAAGCAGCACTGCTAAAGTTGCTTGTCAGTAAGATGAAAAGATTGGATTCTTTTTTTGCCTTCAGATACGGCATTGCTCTTCGGTGATTGATATTTATTTCTGCCATCAGTTGCTCTGCATGAAGGCTTTACGTATCTGGCAGTATTGCTTTGAAACATACTCTGTATCTTCAGCCACAAATTGTGAAATGGTCGTTTAGGAATTAATGACAACCGTGATGCAGTAGTTACAGCTTCCCTTTATGTTGTGACGGGCACTGATTCTTCCAGGTTGGTCCCTCTGTTTCTGTTGGTGTACATGAACGTTTGATGGATTTTAATGTACTTTTAATTTTGGATAGTCAGTTCCCATTTATTTTTGTAAACCTCTTGGTATACATATAGAGTGATGGGGAGGCAGTGTTAAAAGGAGCTGTGGAAATTATATTAGTAGAGCTGGAGTGGAGCGGGAAATAAATTTGTTTGTAGGTATCCTGCTGAAAAAATGCCGCTGCAGTTGTGTGTGCTGTGATATGAGAAGTTGGATGCTGTTATTTCTCTGTGATAAAGCACTTTTCCATCTTACTGGCTCTTAGATTTTTACTTGGCGGTCTCCGTCAAACAACTGGCATTATTTTGCTCTCCGAGGTTCTTGATTTTTCTTCAGGGTTGTGGCTTTTACTTCAAAAACAAAAAAGAGGGGGCCTAATCTGTATTGGTAATTTGACAGCAGCAAAGCGTGTTAAATTAGTGGATGTTCGGATTCGGAATGACAGGGTGGTTGGGCGCTGGGAAACACACAGATCTGCCCTTTTTATGTGTTGCTGTTTGCATTTGAGAGATGCAAAAACTTGTGCAATGTATTGCCTTCTATAGCTCAGCAGGTTTTTTTGTGTATAAATTACAGTTCAGAGGCCTACAACCTCTGGTGTTGTAAACGCTGGTTTACAGAAAACTTCAGTTCGGATGTATCGTGGGGAAAAGGATGCAGCTTCTTGAGAGGGCACCGAGACTCAAACCTGCCCCTTTGAGGACCGGGAAACTTCAGACTTTTTTTACCCCCTCTTTCCCACGTTACCTTCCCGAGAAAGTCCCTAGTGCTGGTGCAAAGCTTTGAACAACAAAATCCAGTTTAATTATTCACTGAGGATTTTCTCTGCGTATGTGTGCCGTGGGGCTGCCGCTCTTTACTAATCTGGCATTGAAGTCCCCAGAATATTGGCTTCTTGCGGAGGTTGTCTGCCTGCTCAGGTACTTGAGGAACCGTCCTATGTGGGCGCGTTGGAGGGGAGGAGGGGGGGAAATGCATCTGCTTTCTAATTGTAAAGCTGCCTGCAGAACATCTGAGGGGCTAATTTAGTTCAGCGTTGCTCTTGCACGTTAGAGCAGCACCACTATTTTGCTACAATAGTGCTGTTGCAGGGCTGCGATGTTGACATAAGCCTGGAGTTCTTTCAGTTTAACCACAAGGCTACACGCTTGAGTTATTAAATAATTTTTTTGTTTAATTGAACTATAATCTTTGTTAGTCTCCTAGCTGACAGCTGGCTTTTAATGCGTGCGAAATCAAAACGCTGCATCCAGGAGATGACACGCTCGCTCGCTTCCCGGCTAACCACAGCTCCCGCGCTGCGCCGCTGCTGCCAGTTCACCTTCGCTGGGTCCCAGCCGCTGCCCCGCACGTTTACTCTTCGCTCCCCTTTTTCCAACGTGCCCAGGCATCGGGGGGCGAGGAGCAGCCGAGATCAGCGAGTTGTGGAGGTGGAGGTCTCCCCTGGGGTGTCAGTCCCCAGCCATTTGTGCGGGGAGCAGCCCGGCGGTGTGTACCTGCGCCCTGTCATTTGCATGACAAAGCCGCTTCTTGTTGATGCATCTGTTGCCTGGAGGTGTTAGGCAGGATTAAAAAGCCGCCCCGGGGCGGCGGAATCTTTTTTCTGCCTGGGAAAGACCCGGCTGCCTGCAAACCGCCCAAGGGGATGCACCCCCGGGGGAAACGGGGCCAGACCCGGGACAGGGACCATCTCTGGTGGAGGCGGCCTCGGCTCGCTATGCCAGGGTAGAGAGAGAGAGCAGAGCTTTCTTGGAATGGGAAAAAAGTTACTTTCATCAGCATGTGCAGGAAAAAACAATGCCTTTTTTAAAAAGAAATGAGGCAAACGCTTTACATTCTTGCTTTGTAAAATTCAAAATACAAATCCATAGTCAGACTCAACGTGTCTAATAAGCCTTAAAAGAAGGAAGCTGAAGTGTAATTTCAGTGCAGCTTTTGGAGGGGAGATGGTGTATGAGGAGGATTTCAAATCTACCAAAAGCTGCTAGAGTGGTCTCATCTCCCCCGTTCTCCTCTTTTTCTAATTTTTTAAATTTTTTATTTTACTGGCGACTGATTTGCCTTTTACAGGCTGTATTTGTAGCAGCAGGAGAGTGTTAACTACAAGTTCAGGTACAAGCCTCGCGCCGCAGTACGTATTCTTATCAGATAGCTAGGTAAGTGAAAAAGCAAAGCAGTTGGTTTGGGTGGCTGCAGGAGAAGTGGCACGTGATGGTACTAAAACCGCAGTAACACCTGGTGAATGTACATCCTGCGTGCTCGAGATATCTTTTGGTGGTTTCTCAGCATCGTGGGGGTACTGAAGATGGGAGATGGGAAATAGCTGTTTGTTTTCTAACATGTGTGGTTTTTTTCTTGCTTTTTCGTTAACAAGACTAGTTTTGGGGTACCAAACCTTTCTTGTCTGTGTGATGGGAATGTGGGGACAAAGTAGGCGGCTGAAGAAGAATAATTTCTCTGTGTTTTAAATTCATCCAGAAAATAATTTTGTCTTTGTTCCTCCCTCTTTCCCAATGAATTAAACTTTCTGTGGGAAGGTAGAGGATTTCTGCAACCTCCGTTTTGTCTGTTCTTATCTGTTCTTGGGGTCTGGGTTTATTTCTTTGTGGCTAAACTGTCTCTTTGTAGCAGCTGGAGGTGTTAAATAGGTCGGAGGATACAATCTATAAACACCTTACAGTGACTTGCAAAACACAGCATATCCATTTGAAAATGATGAATAATTCTGCTAAGAGAGTTTGAGTGCAAGGAATAACGTCTATACGCAGGACCCCCCTACCCTGCCCAAGTTTTGGATATTCCTTGTGTGCTTCTGCATGGCAAGGGGTATGGAGATAGCTCCTGTCTTGGAAGACCTGACATCCCAGGAGAAATAGTGCGGATAATATGGACAGGAGGAAGGATGAAGGTAGAAATAGCAAGAATGTGTGACTACCAAGCCTCAGTCAGAGGGTTTTGTTTCCCTACCTGCATCTTGATGTCCCTCTGAAAGCAGCCTGGTTCCCTTGCTTGTGGGGAATTTTTGTGACCCCAAGGGGAATGCATGGGAGCTGCAGAAGGACAGGAACCTGATTTTTCATAATATTGTCTTTTCCCAAGAGTTCGCTTCTGCTGACTGTGCAGTGGTAGGCACTTGCTGGGAGCCGTGGTCAGCTGAAAGCTCCGTGGCCCAGTATGAAATGGGCTTTGTAGCACAGATGTTGGGGCTCAGCTCCTGCTCCCGTATCGCCCATTAGAAAGCTTTGCACTAATTCCCAAGTTGGCATCGGAGCGGGATGCTCCAAGGGTCGTAGGCAGCTGTGGTCCTGTCGCACGTCTCTTTCTTCCCCCTGCAACCCCAGACCCGTGCCTGGGGAAACGGGTCGCACGGGCAGCTGAGGGGCTCGGCAAGCCGGAGCTGCTCACCCAGCACCGAGGCTCTGCCGCTTCACCCTGTGCGGCACTTGTCTTCTCAATGAAGTCGAATTATGCTAATTAGCTCCTTAAATAACTTCTAAATCAGGTGCAGAGGAGCACAAAGCTTCCCAACTCTGTGGAAGCGGAACTTGCCGAGGTTTATTCGGGTTTGCACGGGGAGGAATTTTAGCACTATTTGCTGAGGGGCTCGGCGAGTCGCGCCAAATGCCAGCACCAGGGGAGAAGAGGAATCTGCTCAGCGCTAATAGAGGGACCTCGCTGCTGCAAACGCGGCTGTCAGCTGCTCTGACTCAAGCGTCGCATCTGATCAGTCGAAGATACGAGCCAGGCCTCTGTGAAACACAGATCCAAGCCGTGGATGGCTGTGGGCTGAGTTTTGGTGGTGCTTTCTTTCCCCCCCTTAGTGAAAGAATTCTCCATTTGGAAAAGGGGGAAGAAGAAGTTACTGCAGTGCCTCTAGGTTGGCCTTTGTCTGAAGCTTGATCTGGATGCTCGTGATAAGATGGCACAACCCAGGCAGAGTCTTACGTACATATGTCCGTCATTAGCGTGTGGTCTTTGGGCACACACTGGTGAAGAAAACAGTCCTTCTGCTTTTGCTGCCTTCTCCCTGTCAGGGTGATGCAACTATCAAATCTGTCTAATTGTGAGTGGGTAATGGGGAAGGAAAATGTTCTCCTGACGTCTCAGTCCAGAGGCAGCAATTGCATGTGCGTGGCTTCAACGGAGGCATAATCAAAAACCCCACCCATTACAAATCATCAAAGTTGGAGCTTTTTTATATCAATGTGTGTGTATGCTTATGTCCTCAGTCTCCTTTTTTCTATATATCTAGGGCCTCAGTCTCCTTTTTTCTATATATCTAGGAGCTAATTCAATGTAAACTGTAAACGGTGGAGCTGCTGCTTACATTGTAAGGCAGTTTAAAAGCAAAATGTCATTCCTGTTGTTTTGGTGTTGTGCCACCTCTTCTCCAACTTAATCCCAGCCCAGAAAAAATAATAAGAATAGCTTCTTACGGGCTCCAAGTGCCAGGGAGGATATGGCTCAAGAAGGAAGCCTGAAGCTCCACAGGTTCAGCCATCAAAAGAGGAAAAGACTTTTTCCAGGTAGTTGCAGCGCTGCATGGCTGCAGGCATTGAAAAGCCCAGGTACCGCAGGCCTGGCTCCTCCCGAGTACTTAACTTCTGTTTATAGTTAGGGCAAACTCCTCCTGATACGGGAAGGAAATAACCCACGCAAAAGCATTTTACTGCTGCTGTAATATTTCTGAAGTCCTGCTAGAGGCATGTGCTTTTTTCGCTAGTGGTAAAAACCTGCGTCTCTCAGAAGCAGGCAGGCGTGCAAGAAAAAGAGTCTGCTCCAGTACAGACGCCGAACAATCTGCAGCCTGAGGGCTGTGCCCGGTGTGGCCCGCTGTGGTCTCCCGCGTTGCTCTCGCGCGGACGGACACCCATCCAGCGCATCCGAGGGAAACGCTGCCGGGCGGCCTGCGGGCCTTCGAGCCGGCGGAGGCAGGTTGTCCTCGGCGCGCGTCCTCCCCGCTGCCGCAGGGGAGCCGCGTGCCGCGGTGCGCCAGTTGTGGGTAAATGGCTGCCGTTTACACCAAACTGCCCCCATCCTGGCTAGCGGGCGTTTATGTTTGAGCTGGTTTTGGCCGTTCTCGTCTGGCCATTGGGTTTGGTCCCTTCTCGCAGGACGCGGGAGGGAAGGCGGCGCAGCTGCTTGGCGTGCTGCTCCTGCCCAGGCAGTTGGGGATTAGTGTCTCTGTCACCCCGGCCCTTCGTAAGCATTAGATTCACTTAAGAAAAATTGCATTCAGAATAACTTAATCTAGCAACCCAATGGCTTCTATTTTGAGACTTGGATCTTGTGGATATGTTTATTTAGTTTGGGTTTCCCACTTCAAAGGAATCTGTCCTCTCAGCAAGAAAGTGATTGAGCACTTAAATAAAAATGTATTCATTGAATCTTTGGGATTGAGCTAAAAGTGCAGTCGGGAGTTAACGTGTGCGCCAACTGTGTTAATCAGCCAGGGATTGCCTGTTCTCCTAAAGGGGAAGAAAAGTGGTCCAAACTGCCTGAGGAGAAGTGGCATGCCTTCCCCTGGCTTCTGGCAGTGGCGTTGCTCGCTGATGCTTCAGGTTGAGGTAAAGGACCTAGAATACCTCTGCTTGTGATCTTCAAAGATACTAAATCCCTCGTGTAGAAGAGCATTTTCATGGTGCTGAAAGGTCAACTCGACATTTGTTTATTTTCTTTAAGTGGCTGTGGGTATAGGTGAAGTTGAGGCATAAGATCAGTAGGATGAGCTTAGTCCGCAAAAATTACAAGTGTAAAGTTACAAGGCTTTGATTGAATATTTATTAAATGGGCAGCTTAACTTGAAAGTAAGCATACTGTTGTCACCAGCTGTAACACATAAACCAGAGAATCACTTTGGTTAGGAGTTACTAGCCAAGCCAGAGAGCAGTTAATTCCCAAAGGCGTCTGCCTACCCAAGCACTTTCAGTACTCTAGCCCTGTACTTCAGACAGCGCTGCACAAGTCAGCGGGCAGGTCTGCTTCACCCAGGCCAGTGCACGGGGGAGAAGTCCCTTGGAAGCCTGGGATTTCACGCACGCGTTTGCCACGAAGTACCTTCTGAAAATGCTGGTGCTTTGAGCAAAGCTGATGGCAGCCCAGCTCCCCCTTCGGCTGACTTGAACGGAGCTCCAGGTGGGGATGCAGGAGTTATCCAAAGAAAACCAGTCTGGAAATGGTCTGATTCGTCATGTACATCCAGAAAAACAGGGAAAGGGAACATGGGGCTTTTGTTGGGCAGTTCTGTTGGCTTGGAGGTGGAGAGTGGTGAGCTCTGAAAAGCTGTCCCTGTAGGACCTGTATTTCTGGGTTGGGGTCCTAGTGACACTGCTTGCTCAGAGCCAATGCTTTGTCTCAGTAACTGGTCACTTAGCTATGCTGTAAGGCTCTGTTTCTTCAATTTTCTGCCTCTCTGTATTTCAAAACTGCCTCAGAGATTTATCTTTGTGACCGTCTGTTGTCTCTCCACAGTGCTGGCATATCTTCTTGCCTTGATCTTTCTTCATTCCCCCCAAATCTTGCATTGGCAAGCTTTGTCTAGCATAAAAAAAGTACAATACGGAGGTGACGATTAAAGGTGTCAACGCTTGTCAAATGCAGACTGTGCTTGGGGAGAAGGCCTTTTCCCTGGCTATGTGCTAAAATGCAGATAAAATGTGTCCAGCCGTGCAAATGTGTTTACTTTGTTAAAATGCCACAACCCAGCGATTTCTTTAGGGCCTGTAGTTTATAAAGTTTGGCTGCTGCTGTATGAGATTTAGGAAGCTGCAGTTACAAGTGGTAATTGTGGGTCTGGTTGCACCGTATCCCTCCCACCCCCAGTGCTGTGCTGCTTTCACTGCAGTTTCATATAACTCCCCTGTACCCCCACCGTGAGCAAGGTTCCCGCCACCAACCCACGTTACAGCCGTGCCGCAAAACGGTGCCGCAGCACATTTTTCCTCTGCGTGGCTTTCCGAATTCAGTTTTACAAAGTGTCTTCCTTCTCACATCCGTGCCCTCTCCTCAATTTAGGGTTTGTGGCAGCTTGTTTCATCGTGTGGCACTCCTTGCAGCCTGGTTGGCAGCGTTTCTGTTTCTTAAACTCAAGAAACACTTGGTAGAGAAAAGTTGAGGTGAAGCAGGAGAACAGCCGGGCTTGACACCATGCAGGGACCCCTCCGAATTGGGCAAGACTCTGTTTTCTCCCCCTCAACGTCTGCACATGAATTAGTCCCTGTTAAAAGTAAAAAGTGTCCCTAAGTTCACATACAGGTCCTCTTCTCTCAGATAAAAACGCAGGCGCAGGTTCAGCCTCTTGGGGAGGTTTTGGGAGCGGGGTGGGAGCGAGCAGGTGGGTGACGGTCAGGTGTCGGAGCCCGGGGCGGTGGGACAGGCTGCAGCGTGCCCGGGTCCCCTCCAGGCTGCTGGGGATGAGACGGAAAGGAGAAGTGAACTCATCGAGCTGGCGCTGGGAGAGCTTTTGAGGATATTGAGGAAACAAGCCATGTATTGAACATATGAAAACATATTTTGAAAAACGTAAGCAATTAAAACAATTTACCAGGGAGAATACCCCTAAAGCTTTTTGTTTCGCTGCCGTCCAGCACCAGCATGCTGGGCTGTATTTGTGTCTATTCTTTACTGCCCGATTTCCTCCTGCACACGACTGAAATTCAGCTTAAAAAATAAGTTTGAACTGAGCATGTTGGATTTGGAAAATTTGTTACGCAAAACCTTCTCTCTTGCACATTATTTCATGTCTTAAATACTCCTGGTATAGGGAGAAAAGCAAGCCGTGCTGGATTTAAAGGAAAAAAGAAATAAAACTTTAAAAAGCTTAGCTCTTAAGTGCATGGATTCTTCTGGTTTTGTTGAGACTTTTTTTCCCTCTCTCAGTTATTTTGAGGTTATTTCTAAGATAATAGTGCAGAGATCCTGTTTTAGATGTAAATCTTCAGAAGGAAAACTTGGAATAGGAGAACCGCAAAAAAATGCTAATTTATTAGGCAACTCCCCAGACAGTTGGAGAGCACTATTGCAAACACTTTTTTTTAAACTGGCAACTACTAAGCTTCTTATCGGAGTGACCTGTAAAAGATTACTTCATACTTCATAGTAAGGAAATGCTAAGAGACTCTAGGAGAACTGGTCAAAATGCTGTTTTGCTTGAAACTTTTTTAATTCAAGGGCCCTCCCAAAACAGCTTGTGTAGAAAGCTTTCCCTGTTTCTTTGAAACTTTAAATCCTTCCTTTTCTTTCTTTTCCTTTCCAGGGATATGCCTGTAAATGAGAATATTACAGGCTAATGGGGCAGAACAATAAATATTCAGTCGGGAAATGTGGTTTAATCAAAGGCAGTTCAGAAACCCCCGTGTTTGGGGCACAGGCAGACTTTTTAGGAGAAGGCGATGTCAGAGGGGGTTTTGTGGAGCTTGTCTTCCAGCTCTGGCTCCAGGACTGCAAGTAAATACATTCAGTTAATTAAACAGTTGTGCTCGCTGCGCAAAAAAATGCCCTCCTCCATTAAATGAATCTCTCTGGCCAACATCTAGTGGACAAAGCATTTTTTCAGGTTCAGTCAGCAGAAGAGCCTGCGGGTGGGTCTTGCATTTCGCTTCTGGAGGCGGCGTTTCGCTGCCCGGGAGCCCGTAGCTCACAAGTCAGCCGTGGGCTGACGTTGGCTTTTCATGCGTTATCTGCATCCCTTCTCCACTGCTGGGCTCGGTGGGTTCTCCCAGGAGGGGATGGCTGGTTAAGGCGGTGGCTGAGATTTGAGCCCAGGCGGTTAAGCCAGGACTGGGAGAGCTGCTTGGAGTAATGCAAGTGCCACTGGTAGGTTTTAGCTGTTTTGGGGGGTGGAGCAAAAGTTTGTGCCTGTGCAATTAAGCATGAAATAGGTAAATTCTGTGTATAATTACCCAACGTAGAGTCTAGCATGAGGACGTGACCCGTGGAAATCGCAGCGCGTCAGCGGCTGCTGGCAGATTCCTGGGAGGTATCCCTGGCGCCCACGCTGGGCGGGGGGGGGGTCATGTCCTCTGCCTCCCCCCACCCTGCTCCCAAAACCAGAGGCACAGTCTGGGAGGAGGCTCCTGCAAATGAGGATCCGAAAAAGCAACATTTGTTCGGAGACTTAGAGGAAGGTGATGGCAGAGGTGGGAACAAAATCCACGTTTCCTGAGTTTGCTTCAGGAGCCCACCTGAAAGACAGCTCGCTTGTAGAGATATGTTTCTTGAGTTGGTGATTTGGGGTTTTTTTTTCATGAAAACAAACCAAAAATCTGAGAAAGTAAAAAAAAAAATCTGAAGGAGGGAATAAGAGGATTAAAAGCAATGCAGATAAGAAGAAAGTTGGTGTCAGGGCAGGCTGTGGCTGTGTTTCATACCTAGCCATTCAGTTAAGGACCAAATAATCCTACTGACATTTCTAAGTAAAAGCAAAGAGGGTCTTAAGAAAATTAGCTTAAAAACTTTTTGTCAAAAAGCAGACTTTGTTTTTTCTCGTTTCCCTCCCTGCCGTCGCAGCAGCACCTGCATCTTCCCACTGTGTTTTGTATTTGCTCTCCCCCCGCGGGGGGAGCAGGCTGCTTGCCCCCAGCATCATTATATGCACCCCCCACTTTTGCCTCTGTCCCTGTCTCAGAAATTCAGTGCAAACGGAGTTAGATAACCAGCACGGTGCGCTCCCATTCCCAGGAAGCTGCCGTTCATTCGTGGCTCTGGCACACGATGCTCTGGGGACGGCTGGCCAGGGCTTCCCAGCCAGCTCCCCTGGGCACCGGCACGGTGGGGCTTTCGTCTTTCACTGTGGGGCTGGGAGGCCCTTGCTCGGCGGCTTCTCAAGGCAGGTCTTTTTGACAGCGTCTTGGCAGCAATGGCATCTGTCTTTCTCTTCCAGCGGCGCTGGGCACCCGCCGTGGCCTCAGCCACATCCGTGCCCTGCGCCTCAGCAGCCTCTGGTGGGAAGAGTGGTTTCCAAGGAGGTGCCAGCTGGTTTGAAGCTGGAGGCTTTAAACTTCTCGCTGGGCATCCTGAAATACCTGCTACTTTAATGTGCGCCCAGGCTGTGCTCGCTGGAGGAGTCCTGTCTGTGTCCCTTGAGCGGTGGCATCGCCTCCCTGGGGTTACCCAGGTCATCGGCGTTGTCTTCTTTTTTCTTCACAGCTCTGCAGCCTATACGTGGTGGCCACAGCACAGCCGCCAGCACGCACCGCAGCCAAACCTAAAACTCAGGTTCGTTGCAGTCATGCAGGTCGCCGCTTGGCAGGGATGAGGATTTAAGGAACTGGTGAGGTTTTTTGTCAGGTCCCCTGGCTCTCCCTAACGTGGGCACCAAAAAGTCCTGCGTGAGGAGACGTTCTGCCTCTGCTTGGGCATGGAGAGCTACCTGTGCAGGTTATGCGGTGGGCTGCGCAGGATGAAAACCTGGCTGACAGCCTTTGCGTGCCTCTTTTGGGCTAAATGGTGTCTCTTAGATTTCAGTGAATAGCTGCAAAAAAGTAGCAAGCTTTCAAGCAAAAGTATCAAGTAGCAAGTGATGCAGAATCCTCTGCAAATGAACACAAAAGTCCCTGGAAGGGAAAATAAGCAGTAATTACAGTAAACCATACTTTTTCATCACAGTAATGGTTCGAAGCTGAAAGGCAGGGTTGCAGTATTATATAAAAGTGATTTCTCTGCTGCTGTTTCTTCATAGTGGTGAGTGTTTTGGAGACCTTTGCAATGCTACACGTGTTGCTTGCTCAGTTTCTGGAGGCTGGCATTCATTTCCAGATACTTGAGACTCCTTGTGGGATAGGCAGAAGTTGAATTAGCTGCCCTGCCAACATGGCAGCAGATACCTCTATTTACAGTGACTGCTCCAGCTCTCTGTATCTTGATGCTCTTTCCTCAGTGTTGCTTTATGAGCATCCCTCTGGTTATCAGAGTGGACACCAGAGCCACAAAGAATTAGTCCTGATTTAAGAAAGCAGGCTGTGCAGAGGAAGCAGTAAATTTGCTGGGGATGGCAGGAGAATAGCAGAGGGGATAAAAACCCAAACCCTTAGATTAACACAGAAAAGACTTCTGTCTTAATACTACTAAAAAACTATAAGCTTCTACATCTTGGTAAAGAGCTTGCTACTTTTGGCTCTGGTTTCAGCCTCAGTATGGTTAGTGTGTGTTAAGGAACAGTCAAAGTAAAAACGAGACAGTTTCCCAGCCTTGAAATGACAGGGACATAAGCTCTGTGTCCACAGGGAGGGAGGGCAGATCCCTTTGCTGTTGTCTTTGAGTCGGGGTTTTAATGACTACAGGGAAAAAGGGGGGTTAGAACAGCAGAAGAAAAATGATACAGCTAAGAGGAAATTATTTTTATTGCTAATACATGGGTGCTCATAGTGTTTAATTCTTTACAGCTTATAATGTTTAATTCTTTACAGCTTATGCTTTATTTGCACATTCTTCCTTCCTCACCACTCTGCACGCTGTAGTGGCAGCTCCCATATTTCAAAATTACTGCTCTTAAAAGCTCCTATTCAGTGGTTTTAGCATGAATAAAAGTATTTGTCGAAGTAGCAGTAGTGCTCAGACTGGTCAGCGTATGGACACAGAGTGGTTCTGCTGCTGTGCCCTCCCAGGCTCTCGCTTTATACATTCTCTTTATCCCCCCTCCTTTCCACTGATAAGTTTTAAAAGTTCCCTGGAAATATTTTTTCAGGGCAGTGTAGACGTACGTTTAATCAAAGTTCAGGACAGTCTTTCTCTGTAGAGATTTACTTTTGTTTTCACTAGCAAAGCCAGATGAGGAGAGAGGAGGAGCGTGTGAGCGTTTGATGCCCCTGGAAACAATATTGTGGCAAGAGTAGTTTTAAGGCAGCCTAAGAGTTGTCTGTATGACTGGAGGAGAGGGAGTCTTAGAGGAAGCTTTGTGGCATTTTACACTTTTAGAACATTCTTTATCTTTTTAGATAACTAATGGGGATTTAGTGTTCGTTTGCCATGTGCCATGTGTCTGGTTTAGGGTAAGCGAACCGCTGTCAGTTTGCTACAAGGAGCTGCAGAGGTGAGGCGACAGCCTGGGCATCTGCATTATTTTGCCTTGCATCAGGTGCTAAAAGTCACTAAACGTACCATGAGTCACAATATTTTTTCCCAATTGGACTCGCTTGCCCAATCGTATTTTTACTTCAGCCTTTAGGCTTGAAAAAGCATGTGCATAATCAGTTCATTTTGTGTGGTCTAGGCTATAAAAATGCCCCCTCTGTTCTTTCCATATGAAAAACATGTTTTTAATTTTGGGGAACTTATATAATTTTCTGTGCTTTCTTTTGTATCTGAGATTAAAAACAAATGCTCCCTTCCCCTAACTTTGCATGTTCCAATTACGGAGTTGTGAAAATAAGTCATCCTTCAGCTTTTGTTACTTTAAAACAGCTATCGGTGATGTCAGAGTCAATACTAAAAGCATTAAGAATGCTGGCAGAATGTAATGCAGCTGCAATCCAACATGATGTTGGAAATGGGGTTGAGAGCATAAAGGCTTTCCATATTCCCAGGGCGCACAACTGCTCGCGGCCTTGGCTTTGATCTCTTCAAAGGCTGCTGCCTCCTCCTAGATGGAGAGACTTGGCTGCCACTCGCTCGCATTGAAAAAAGGCAGAGGTCTCTATTCAGGCAGAAATCAATCACTGTGCAGAAACAATTATGTGTAATTCAACCATCATGAAAACAGGGCGAGATTATGGGTTTGTTACCTGAGTGACTGCGTGGAGATGGGGAGCAGCGGACGCAGGAGTCCTGCTGACATGCCACATCTTGATGACAATTATAGACACATGAATGATGTGGCGGGCGGGGGTGGCGAGATGACAAATGCTGGTCACGCTGTCCAGCAGAGCAGAAAATGAGGTTACAATTGGGAGATAATGTTTGCATATGTAACCATATTTCAGCAAGCTGGGCAACTTCAGGGAATAGCGGAGACGAGCGATCGTAAACAAAGTCACTGTGTGCCATGGCTATCAGCTTTCTACAATACAGAAATGTGTAAGTGCGGTGAGAAACCTGGGTGCCGCGTCCCGAAGAGCTGCTTGTTTAAAACAGCCTAGCGGCATTTTTGGGGAGGGGAGGGAAGAATTGCCCGGGAGAAGGAGAAGTCTCCCAAGTTTGGCGCTCAGAAGGCAGAGGAAGCAAATGAAAATCCTTCTCCATCCCTCCATGTCTCGGGACAGGGTGATGTTAACACGGCAAGGAGAGATCGCTGTTTACGGACGGCGTTGACGAGCACGTCTGGCGTCTCCTGCCTTCCCCTCCCAGCGGGGATTTAGTCTAGTCTCGTGGTAGCGCATCTCTGAGCGAGAGCGTTTTTAGATTTGCATGGTAACATTTTGGCTGCAAGTAGGCTGTTGGTAGTGTGACGTGATGCTCAAAATATCTTCTCATGTATAATGGCCTCCTTTAATTAGGAACCTTTTTTTTTTTCTTCCCCTGTGTGGTGAGCAATAGCTGACTGTCTTTAAAAAGAGAACTGGCATGTGTAGTATCTGCCATGAGAATATTTATTTAAAGTATTATTGCCTATAAAGTCTTAAAATAGTTTTCCTCCCCAAAAGGCAAAATAAAACACAGATGACTGATTATAAAATGGTATCCTTGCTCAGTTTGGTACACAGGATGAGCTTTACCTTTTATACTTCTCAGGCTTAGACATCAGAGGCGCAAGAAGCTGCTTTGAGTTACAGATCTTCAAACAATAAGTCAAAACAAAAAATCAATCCCTCCAGTCCCTGGGTGCAGTTAGCTAAAGATAAAAGAGAAAAATAAAGTTATGCTAAAGCAGATAGAGGAAAGGAACAGATATGCCAAGGAAACACAGAGGACAAGTGCAAAGTTGAAGTGGGCCTAGTGTGAGCCAACATCAATGAATTTTTATCTTATCAAAAAGTTTTAGGGTTGCCAATTCTTTTCAAACTGGATCCACTCTGCTCCGGGGCTGCCTGAAGCGTTGTCTTCAATGAAAGTTGCTTCTCCCCACCCTCCGCATACCTCCCTCTCACTCCTAAATGTAATCATACACAGGGATTAGGCTGTACCTCACTCAAGGTACGAAACTTCTCTGAAGACTTCCAACAGTAAATTAAGGACTCTGATAATCCCTTGTTACTACAAATATGAACTGAGATTTCTTTCTAAGTATTTGGTGAAAGATGCATAATCTCAAAAAAAGTAAACCCATTTCCTTCTGGGGATATTTCCTCCCCTCCCTCTGCCTTCCAATAAATTTAAATTGCAAAGAAATTTTTAAAATAGATTTTAAAAAATTAACAGAATTTTTTTAACCCTTTTTGATAGCTGATTCATGAAATTTTTAATGACAGGTAACTGTCTTGATTGAATCAAGTATGTGTCTTAAGCCTTAACCCATAAAGAAGAGAGCATCGCGCCCCAGAGTTGCGATACACAAGCTAAATCCCTCTGAGTGTGTCTTCAGGATTGCCATCTCGGGATGTAGTGAGAGCAGAAAAGCCTTCTTTGGGAAGAGGTCTGTTGGCTGGGAGCTTCTTCTGTTTCTGTTGCATCTTTAAAGCTGTTTATAATAGGGGCCAGCATGCATGTTCGAGTCTCGTCGGGAGGAGCTCAAGGCATCTGTCGGCATCCCTAGCTCAGGATGGCTGGTGCTTGTACCTGCCCACAGGCAGGAGAGGCAGATAGGAATGGGTAATACTTCAGGTAATAGCTACTCCAACAGCGGCAAACACATTTATCCAACCAAAAGTGATTAATAGACATGGATCGTGTCTGGATATGCACTAGATATCCACTAATATTCAAAGGGTTTGGGAAAGTCTAGTTGATGCACAACTTCAGCCCAGTAGCTGATGTTTCAAGGCCTGTTTCCCATCTGCAGCATGGCGTAATATCCATTTTATAGATGGGATAACAGAGCAGAAGAGGAAGAATAAAGGATTCAGGATATGCAGATGCAAGTAAGCTGATGCAAGAGTATTGATGTTAGTTCTTGCTCTTCATTGAGAATTTGAGGACATGTTTTCAGACAGCTGCCTGGTAACCTGGGGCTGGCTCTTCTCACTTCAGGCTGCTGAACTGCTGCCTTTGATGCTTTGAGAAAAACATAACTCATACTTTTCTATGTAAACAATTGGATGAGCTGCTAAAGAGGTGTTTATGGGATTACGAACTGAATGGGAAAAGGGTTAGTGAGTATAGATGTTACTACGAGATATGGTATGGAAGATGTGGCCCACAATGTGAAAAAATGATACCTCCAGTCTGGCGTTTTGATAAGGTAGAAGTTACTGCAGGTAACTCTACTGAGAAGAAACATTCAGCCAGTTATTGCCTTAAAAAAAAAACATTAAAATCTGCAGCTTGGTAATTATTCCCATTCATTTCTGGGTAGATTGCATCTTAAAAGATAATATTTTTTTAATTGCTTTAATAGTTCTCCTTAGGGTTGTCTTCTTTGAAGTGAAGAGCAACATGGCATGATACCTCTCATCAGGAGCTGCTGCACAAGGGGCTGAGCTGAAGCCGGAGGCTGCCTAACTGCAGCTGGGTGTTACAGAGCCGCTTTCGTCCTTCACCAGTTGTAGTGTCCTCCAATCCCAGCTGTAGGTGAAGTCTTGTCAGCAGTAATTGTCAGCCTCTCAAAAGAAACATCCTATGTTTTGCGGAGGCAAAAGAGGGTCCAGGACTTGGTACTCAAAATGCTGGGTATGGGACATGCTGCTTACTGACCGGTGTGGTTTTGCAAAAGTCAGTGGGAAGAAGACCAGTAGTCCTTGGGACGGCTGATGCAGAGCAAAGATTACTGCAAAATGATAAATCCTGCCCAGAGAAGGGGGCCATGCGAGGCGCGTAGTGCCTTGTGATCCTTTCTGTGTCCTTCCTGAAGGGTGCTAAGCACAAGCTGCAAAATATGTTGGTTTGAATCAGGAAGAACTAGGAGACTTACAGGGGCCTAAACCACCCAATCTGAAATGGAAAGTGCCTCAACTGAACTTAGAGAGTATTTTGCTTTTTTTTTTGTGTGTTTGTTTGAAGTGTGTGTTGAATGGAAACAAAGGATGGAGCAGAGGTGAATGGGAGCTGCAGCGCTCTGCCTGGCCTCTCTGCCCCTCCTGCCCTAGGAAAGCAAGCCCTCACCTAGTCGCTTTGGGAAGCGTCAGCCATCTCCCTTTCCCATTTCAAATACGTTGATTAAAGTACTGGAGATAAATGTGTTGACTGGGCCTGTTTCCTCTCAGCGTGGGACTTTTCTTTCTTTGTCTTTTTTTGATCTGGCCTAGCTGAGCATCCCAGCAATAGCAGCTAATTGATTTAGCCTGTGTCAACTCACTGCAGTACAGACACTCGGTTATTTCAGCTCTCCCAGTACAGCGTGCAGGGCATAAAACCAGTAGTCAAATGCTGCGTCAGGCTGGGATGGAGCAGAGGCTAAATGCGGAGCAAGGCCGTGGCGTGGAGGTGTGCGGTGAGGAGCCGGTGCACCCGTCCTGTGGCCTTTGGGGAGCCCCCGGGAAGCCGGAGCTCGCGGGACGGCGAGGTGAGCGCGATTTCTCAAAGCTGGCCTACTTAGCCTCTAAAGTAAACACCAATTTGCGGTCTCCTAGTCGGGAGGGAGCAGTCCAATAACGCTGGGGTAACTTTCTTGCCAGCAACGCTCCTTGTTCAGGGCAGCATTTAACTTTTGTCTAATGGGGACGCACGGATTTCAACAGTCGGCTTGCAAAAACGGCAGACAACCCCAAGGTGCCAAATGATCTGTTAGACGCCGGTGGTGCATAGCCCGTGTCTCTCCGGGAGGGATGCCCCGGCTGGGTCCTCCAGCGGGCGGCACAGGCTCTGAGGGCTGCTTGTTGGCACAAGCAGGTACTTCTGGTGGAGGGAGCGGGGGGCAGAGCCCTCCCGTGATGGGAGTGGGAGCACTGGCGGCCCGCGAGGACAGGCTGAGAAGCGAGGAGCCGGTTGCGGCGGCAGGAGCGAGGGGGGACTACCCTGACCTCCCAGCCGGCACGTTGCTGCCCTGAGGTCGCTCCGGCGGCAAGGAGCCCTCTGTGGGCACGCTGGCTGGAAGGTCTGCCCTGTTCAACTTCTGTCCCGCTGGAGCCGAGCCTTAAATAACAGGCAGATGTTTGCAGAGCGTGTATTATGGAAATCAGACCAGTCATAACTTGACTGCTCTAAAATAATGCGCGTCTCTTTAGAAGAGTGGTGACTTAGTTTTTTTTGGCTGGAGGCAGAGACAAATTTGTGTGCGCAAGGCAGTGGGCTGTGTGGGGCGGCCAGGGGCCAAGCCGTGCCGTTCCCATCCCTCGGGGCGCTCGGGCCATCCCGGGGCAGCACCGGCCCCGACGGCAGGACGATTTCGCTCCTTCCCTTTTCTCCCGGCTCCCCTCCTCCTCAGCCCCTGCCCTGAGAGAGAGGGGCGGGCGTCGTGGCAATTAGGAGGTTTCTGGTGAGGCCGGTCGTGCAGCTGCTGATTTGCATGTCTGCCTACGTCGGGCAACTTTCACATCTCTCCACTTTCCTCCCCGGGGCCGCCAGCGCACGGCCGTGTCCCAAGAGCTCCTTCCCACGACTCTGGTGCCCCGAATCGGTGGGTCTCGCTCAGTGGGGTGGCTCAGCAGCACACGGCGGGTTGGAAACCTGCGGCTGCCTTGCAGGGTTTTGCTTTTCCTCATCCTGGCAGGTTGTCATGGGGAGCGCCGCTTCGTCGTCAGCGCTTGCACAGGGGTGCCTGCGGGAGTAATTCAATGGTAAAAGTAAGCTTTAGTCTCCTTGTTGGGAACCTAGTTTATTTTTTTACATTTCCTGCCTTTCTAACCAACCTGACCCCCCGGCAGTTTGCGTTGCCCCCTCTTCCAGAGGAGGTGTCGGTGCGGCGGGAGGAAGGCTATCTCCTGCTCTCCCGTGGCAGCCTCATCAGCTGGACCTGGAGAAGTATTGAATTAGCTTTATTATGTCGCTGATTTGAAGTCATTACTGGTGTAAGCCGATGCAGTTCCATTATTGTTGATGGGATTGGGGCTCTTCATGTCACAGGTGAATTGGACTCAATTAACTGAAGCCATGGTCTTAATTAGAAGCTCGGCTTTCAGTGGCTCCTCCCGGGTGCCAGAGGTGAGACACCCCCCCGCCCCCTCACCTCACCACCCCACAGGGCTGTGCAAGTCAACGGGGGAAGGTGCCACTTCGTCCCTTGCAGCATCCACAGGGACCGCCTGGCATCCTCTCCTCGTGCTGCTTATCCCCTTGGCTTTGCTCTAGGGGAGAGGAAACCCAGCACGAAATGTGGAAAGTGCAAACCTGCCCCTTTGGGCTTGCTGGTGCAGAGCCCCATGCCTGTGTCATGTTGGCTCCAGATCTGCTCCCGCAGCCTAAGCGGTCCAGCCAGTGGATGGGTGTTTCGCTCTTTGCTTGGGAGAGGGTCAAGGGTTTTGGCTTGACAAACTAAGCGGGAGGTTTCGTGTTTTCACTAGCTGACAAATTTTTCGGTGGCCTTTACTAAATACTACTTCCTACAGCCGTGCCTGGCTCTCCTGAGCACCTGGATGAAGCCACACGTCCATAAGTGCTTTATGAAGAACGCGATGCTCATTATCGCACTTACACGGGTAGGAAAACCCGGGCACAGAGAAGGAAGCATCCACTCCTGAGACAGGCCAGTGGCACAGGTCCCAGAGGGTGCCAGGCTCCTGCCTCCCACTCGGCTGCTCTGGAGCAGGGACCGTTACCCAGGGGGCTTGCAAATGGACTCCTGCAGCTCGCCTTCCCCTTTCCATAAGAAAATGCGGCTCTCCCAAGGCACGCTCGTGCTGGGTGCTGGCACGTGCCGCTGCAGCAGAGCTGCCATGTGGGACCGTCCCGAGGGCATGCCCGGCTGCCTTTCCCCTGCTGCTGGAGGGGACGACAGCTCTTCCGAAAGCGTGCACCCTCCCGCTAAATATAGCATCATCGCGGGGTCTATTTTTAGTCTGCATTTTAAGTGCGTTTTTCAGCAGGAGCCCTGCAGGATTTCGGCAGCAGACCCCGCAGCAGGGTTTCCCGGGGGTTCGTGTCCTTTCTCGGTGAGGAAGGATGTGCTGGGGATGGAGAGCTCACGTGGCACTCGCTGGTGGCCCCATGCGCCATGCGCTTGCCCAGCCGGCTGCTGCAAAACAGGCAGCGTAGCAGCTGATTGCTGCCTTCTGCTAATTAAGAGCTCCTTCCTCTGCCTCGCTGCTGGGTTTTTTTGTCCTTTCTCTCCCCTCCGAAAGCTGGTAGGAGCGTAGCCGCTTGGAGACCTCTCCCCCCTGCTGAGGTGTGGCTGTGGCTGGCCAGCATGCTCCGGAATTAAGACGGACTAAGTCGTAAGTGTGGGTGAAGGTTGGTTTAACCTGCAACCTCAAGTAAATCCCTTTCAGACCACTTCCCCCATTCAAGTTAGGATTTGTTACCGTTGCCGTTGCACCCTCTCGTGCATCTAGCTGTGGACTGGCACTCCCTCTAGCCGGCGATGGGGGGTTGAGAAGACAAAGACTTGGGCAGCAGGGGAAGGCTCAGCGTGCCATGGTTTAGGCTTGTTGCGTGGGACTGAACTGTTTTGAGCTGTTGCTGTAGATGCTCACTCACCCGGTTGTCCCGCAGGCGGCAGCTTTCCTTAGGCCAAGCTCGAGTTCACACCCGCCGGCAGCCTGGGGGGGACCATCCCTCCCTGCTCCACGGCTCTTTGGGAAGGACTGCTCTTTCTGGTAGCCATCAGGAAGGACTCTGCGGTTCCCTAACGAGTGTCTGGGTGCAAGACAATGATGAGAGACCCATGCTTAGCACCTCTGAGTTTGTGATCTGTAAAATATACTTGTAGCTGCACATGCTGGCAGTACCGTCCTGCATGTGGCGCATGCCTGGGGGAGGCAGGGGAGAGAAAGGTGCTGCTATTTTTGTTCCAGCGGTGGTTTGTGATGGTTGTTTCGTTGCCTAGATAGCTTACAGTGGGTGGCATTCACATCAGACGCTACCCCACACCCGAAAAACAGAAAACAAACAAAAGCTGAGATAAGCGGTACTTTAAGGAAGATCAAAAACTCGTCTGTGTGTTTCTTCTTCTTGGGGAAACCTACGGTCCTGCTGACAGATCAAATGCAGGTTTATGTATGTATACACATGGCTCTCTGTGGCCCCGTTGTTCCCCTCTAAAAGTAGCAAATGAGCAGTATTACTGAGAGGATATGACAGCTTTGGTATGAATCACCCCATCAACACACAAAGTATTCTCTGAAAAAGGTTATTTTTGTCCTGACGTAGATGGTCAAACATTGCCTCATAGTGTTGCTGGGATGGTGCAGTATATGTGGGGGACAGTAAAACGGCTGCTTTTCAGGTGGTAATCCCACAAAACACAGCTCTTGTTAATTTATCTCCCTAACAAACTTGCAGCAGCACGCGTCATTACTTTCTAAGCCTGCTTTATTCTCGTTTCAGCTCAGCTTTACTGGAGCAGCCCTTGCTTGTGCTCAGCATACCACGTACCTATCTGTGTATTTCCAGCCCTGTTACCTCAGTTGGGTTGAAACCTGATGGCTGAATGAAAAGCATAACATTGCCTAGCTGTGTTTTCTTGCTGAAGGTTTACGTGCATCTTCATTTCACTTGCATAACTTGCATATGTAGGGGCTACTCTCTGCTGCTATTGCTATGCAAGAAGTCAGCCTCTAAACTTAGCTCTGATCCGAGCCACCTTCCCACAAAGACCCACAGCACTTCTTTTCACTGTCATTGCTGACCGGCGGGTTTTATTTAATTCACACCAAAGATCCTCTTTCGGCGCTCTTCAGTGCCTGTGTTTGAGTTTTACCCTCCTTGTCCCTTGCAGGGTGGCCCTTCTGCCACAGCAGTGTGAGCGGCACCAGGCTGTGCCTGGTGTGGGCAGCGGGGCCGGTGGGTGCCTGGCACGCGCGGCTGCAGGAGCTGCCACTGGTGTTTTGGAGGGCACGGAGCTGCCTCTCCTCCGATCTAAGCAAAATCCTGTGCCAGCTGGGTAATGGGGAGAGATTAATGACTGCCTTGGAAGCCAGTTTTCCAGCATACTGGCCGGAGGGCAAGCATCATGATAGTTGTAGCAGCTGGTTTGGAGAGGAGGGAAATGAGGGGAAGATAAAATTGCACGCCCAGAATGCCAGGGTAGCCTGTGTCCATGCTTTGATGTCTTCTCCCTCCACACCCTCCTGCGGGTTAAAAATGAAACTAGACTGCATTTATAATGGGTGTGTGAATATCTGTATTTAGCTCCAGAGAGCAAGATCCTGGACTGGATCCTCATATGTGGAGAGATAAAGTTAGGCCAAATGCAGGAATGGGTATTTTCTGTGCCCTCGTTGTGGGGACGAGGACACACACACAGATGGGGGGACACACATGGACAGCCCCCCCCATCTTATCAATTCAGGCATCCGCAGCCTAACAGATTCTGACACACATGTGCATGCTGGGTTATGAAAGGGGATAAAAGGGAGCTTAAACGTCCTTTTATTCCTCCTTAATGGTCCTGAAGTGTGTAGGTCAGGATATGGGTTCCCCCTGCCTCCTGTCCCTACCGCTTTGGGGTTAGGGCTTTGGGGCGATGGCCCTGTTCGGGTCTGTGGTGAGGAGACGGGCACCGTGCAATAAGCAAACGTAGCTGCGGAGCAGCCTCAAAATCTCTAAAATCAGTTTTGCAACCAGAGAAGCGGGTGCGAGCATCCTCCCCACAGTGCCTGTCGGAGGGGGCAGGAGCCATCCTCACACCCTTGGGAAGGCCAGGGCGAAAGACGGGATTCCTCCAAAGTGGCAGGCAGGATGCGCGCGTGACGGCAGGTAGCTTGGAGGAATTCAGTTTCCCTCCTGTTACTGTGCAACGCTTCTGCATCCACTTCTGCACGGCGTGCTTTAATCAGCAGCCCTCCCCCCTTGGCCCCCAGGCCTCGAAATTCCACAAAACCCAATTAACAGAGATGAGAGAGCTCTAGCATGTATACATATGAAATTTCAGAAGGCTGAAAAAGAGACTCTTAATACCATAAAGCCTGCCCTAAAGTAAAATTTGCATCTGAAATCTACATAGTTAACCCCGTGAGGAAGACAGCATAGCTGAGCACAACTTTTTTTCCCCCCAGAGGGGTAACTTATCCAGGTCTGCTCGGTTTGGCATCAGCCTGCTTGCAGCTGAGGGGTGCTGCAAAGCGAGCCCAGCACCTCGTGTACAACCGGGAGAGAGCACCGAGGAATTGTAGCTCTTAACTTTGGAGACTGTACTGCGGTGGCCTGAACGAAACAAAACAAAAAACAAACCCAGTCTGAGAAGATCATGTGAACTTGTCTAGGTTGGTGACCAAAAGCAGGCTGGATGGACGTGGGACTTGCATAGACTCATTAAAGGAAGTATTCAAGACTGATCTAATTATCACTTACATATTCAACCCAGGGCTCCAGGTGTTTCACGCGTTACTAACCTGGTACTACACTGGCTTGTTTAAATTGCCCGTCATGAACTGTCCTGAGAAAGACACTCTCCCTTTAAACTAATTACAAACGAACAAAAACCTCTCACCAAATTCACTCCTTTCTATACAGGTTCAGTGTTCAGAGGGAAACTGGGGATAAAGCTTTATTCCCCTTCTGTGCTTTTATCTATCTCTTTTGCTATCTTGTTTGTGTGAGATACAAAATTTCTCCTCCTATTATCCTACTTACGGCTTAATCGCGTACTAATTGGAGACCTTACTTCTGTTGCTCTGCTCTTTTTTGAGTCTCTGTAAGTGCGTCTTCCACAAGAGCGGTACACAAGTACCCTCTTCAATTAAGAGAAATCAAACAAGAGCTGAAAACTCTCACCTGAACGCTTTATGTGATTCCCCTAGTTGACAGTGATGGGTTTGGCTTTAAAGTGGCTGGTATCGGAGGAGGTTGGTGGTAGGGACAGGGCAGTGTGCTGGGAACACAGGTAAGTATTTCCCTGCAAAAACACGAGGCCTCAAAGCTGCTTTTTTTATTACCTCCGGATTCTGCAAAGGACTGGTTATCTCACGCTGCGAGCCAGCATGATCAAAGCTGCAGGAAAGGTCAGGCATTCCTCCAGGAGTGACACTCGGCTGCCGGCAGCACTCCTCCAGCCCACAGCTCCCACAGCCCAGGCTGCAGCACTGCACTGAAATCCTTTATCTCGCTAACAAGTGAACCTACAGATTAGCCAGCCTGGCCTTAGCTTGATGTTGAGAGCATGTAACACCTGGCCTGGCTTCTCTGAAAGAGGAAAGGTGTTTTTTTTTTTAAAAAAAAAATGTTGTGGGGGAGGCAGCATTTCCTTCCTCTGACTTAGTGCGAGAGAGCTCGATGCTGAGAAAAGCTGTGCTCCATCTCTGTGCTACACCGAAGGAGCTGCTTTCCTCATGTTCTCAGCTCCTAGATTTGTCCAATTGATACAAACGGTGAGTTCCAAAATATTGGGCGTATGAGAAATTATCCACAGTATCTTTCAGCGAGAGGGTATTGTTTTCTCACTGTTTTGATAGACTGGCATTTAATTACTCATTTTGAGCTGGTTATCCCCCATGAGCAGCTTGTGCATGGGCAGGGAAGTTTGGGGAGGGCCAGCGGAAGGAAGAGATGCTTGAGATGAGCAAATCCCATCTCCACTTCTGCACATTAGATGCTGTATTTTTGCATCTGTGCGAGTTTGGTGGCATGAGGGGCTGAACCCCTTGAGTTGAGGTGATGGGGGGTCACCCTGTGGCTCACGGTCCCATCTCTGGCTGTGGCTGGGAGCTGACTGTCCTGAGCCTGGTTGTTTGGTGTTTTTGCAAGCTCTGTCTTCAGGCACAGACACTGAAAGTACATGAAAGGCAGGGGGGACTTCTTCTGCCTGTGTTTCACGGTGTGATACTGTCTTGTCTGTGACACAGCACCTGTGAGATGGTGAAAGCATGTTAACAGCCTGAAATTTGGGGTAATTTTTATTTTTAAATGAGGTTAATGTATCCTTATCCTAGGTATAGGATAGGACTAAGAGAGACCTAGACATGCTTTCTCTCCAGCAGCATGTGGTATTACGCAGCAAGGGCACTTACTGCCATGAAAGGGGAAAATTAATATTATTTTTTTTAGAACAGAGCACTTGATTCCTTGTTTAAAGGTCTGAAATAGATGCCCTGAATCTATCTCCCAGCTTATTTCATGAATAAAGGGGCATTAAAAATGTACCTCATCTTCAAATAAATGTGGCAAACTACAACTGGCTGTGGACATGTGGCCTCTTGAGCAAACTGAAAATATGTCTGTGTGTACCATCCGCGGGGCCTGCAGCAGGAGCGCCCATCTCTGCCGCCCAACCTCCAGATGATCCTCAGATCCCAGAGCATCGAGCTAAAAAGCGTGCTCCCTCTGTGGGGGAGAGGGGAGAGTCTGGTCCTGACCTCCGAAATACCATGCTCGGGATGGGGAAGGAGTCTGCCGGTTCTGCTGGGAGCAGGGGAGAAAGAGAGAGTGGGAAGGAGTGGGGGAGGAAGTGTTCTCCAGTATGTGGTTGCAGACCTTGACCACGTTCCTGGCTGGTGGTGGCAGCTGGAGGGGTTGCTGGGTGGGAGCATCTCTGGCTGAATTTGCCCAGCCCCAGTGCCAGCCCACGCCGGGTACTGCAGCGGTTTCGGAGTCCACCCCCGCCATGGCAGCGTGTGCGCAGTGGGCAGGTCTTGTGTAGATACCTCGTGTGTCCACCCCAAAAAAGAAAGGGGTTAGTGTTGCATTTGGGCATCTCTGGCACTCTCGACCATCCGCCCTGTTGGCAATGGAGTGGGGAGAGGGGCTGAATGCTTCCCCAGTCTCTCCTGGCATGAGCTAATTTTTTGCCTGATAAATTGTTTAGCGGTGTTTTGCAGAGTCTAATGTGTCTGTATTTCTCCCAAGTGTGGCCTTTATTGCAATGAAAAGTACTGAGGAGGGATGCAGTTACGATAAGAAATTGTCCACCTCTTCCTCTGCCACGCTGCGGGGGGGGGAGTTAGTTGCACAGGGGAGCGCTAATTGCATGAAAAAATCAAACTGTTGGTAATGATGGGGCAATGGTAAACTTTGGAAGTGCCTCTTCAATGAAATCGAGCATAACTCATATAATGTTTGTTGAATTCAGTAGGATTGAAATATAATTGCGGGGTGACCCGTTGCTACTAGCGGGGCTCTGTGTGCAGCTGTAAGCCCATCTGGAAGGGTGATTTACTGGAGGCTTGGGCAATCTGGCAATTTAGGCTCTTTTTTACGATGTTTAGACTTCTACCCATGTTACAAAGCACAGCCCAGGGTTTTTATGAGGATGTAGGTGCCTGCTGCACAAAACTTAGGTTGTGGGCTCTGTGTGATTTTTTCGTTTTAAGAGTGATTTTTAAATTTTAAAGGGCAGCTCTTGAATTAAAAAAAAAAAAAATAAATCAAGTCTAGCAGCAGGCAGAAATATCCCACACAGGATTTAAAAGGCATCACGTGTGTTGTGCATACCAGCAACCTTTTTTTAAGCCCTGTGGCCAACTGGGGGAAGGAGCTTAGTAGTAACAGACCAATACAGAGTGGGGTGGGAAAGGGGAGCAGGTACGGCCCATGTTTCTCCCCGTTTCCCCCATCTCACAGGCTGCCCAAGCTGGGGCCAACCCCAGCCACTGGAGAGCCTTCGGGTCAGTACTCAGGACGGCCGTGCGCCTGCGTGGGTAAGGCCTGAAAACTGAAGGAAATGCCTGTTTTGGGGGAGCCCGAGAGTGCTGTGCAGTAACACGAGCCAAGCAGAGCCAGGGGGGTCCCAGCAGCTTCCTGGGGGCGAGCGCAGGGTGGTGGGGCAGAGGCGAGGGTGGGCGGTGAGCGGGGCAAAGCCAGAGGACAGCCAATGCCAGCAACAGTGGGGAAGACGTATTTTGAGTCCTGAGGACTCCCCGGGTCATGAGGGTGCGTTTTGGCAAGGATGGGCAACTCTGGGAGGCTGAGCTAGCCCCAAAGCCGACCTAGGAGCATCCCTCCAGGGCTCCTTCCTTGGCTCCTCTCTGCAGCTGGAGGCAAGGCTTGCTACGAGGTGGCTGTGTCTGCTTTTCGGGGAGGGGAGGAAAAAAAATCTTTCCTAAACTGCCCTGGGACACAGCAGGCATAAAGGTGGGGTGCTCCATCTTTTCTGGGTACCCCTTTTCCCTTCCTTTTTCCGCTTCTCCTGCAAACAGGCTGGCAGCTTGCTCGGGCCCATTATAATTACAGTACTCCCCTGACCGGAGTCATTTCCCGCTGGCAGCCCACGGCTGGGCGGCCTTGGTCCATTTTTTGTATCTTCTGAGATGCCATTTGGCAAACAGGACTAAAAACACTGAGCATTTAGATTATGCATCGGTAGCTCAGCATCCAGCAGTGTTTTGTGGTAGGTTTATTGGTCCTGTTTACGCCAAGAGCCCAAATGAAACAGTCGGCATCAATGGTTAGGGCCAAAAAAAAAAGTGTTTGTAGCCCAGCTCCTTTGAGCCTGTGCCTTATTCAAGTAATTCTTTGCTCATCCTTAGCTGTGTGCCGTGATTTTTATATTTTTAGCTACACGTAAATGTTATTTTAGGGCATATTTTTATGTCTCATTAACATGACAAACCCTCGTGGGACTGATCTATAAAATTAAGTTAGTCGCTTTTCAACACTTTTGTTTGTACTGAAATCATCTTGCACAATGTTGTAGAGAAATAATTCCTGTTGTGACCTTCTACTGGTCGTTCAAATAACCTGTCTAAGAGACATCCTGTTTCTGGAGGGCCCTATTGCTTTAATTCCTGTAAAAATTGGTTTTGCCTTCTGCGGAACAGTGCTGCAGAAATTAAGTACTTGCAAATGCGTTTTACCTCCAGATAAACGTTGCAGTTTGCATTTTCAATCCTAGTGAAGCTTTAGCAGACTGCTACTTTTGGCCTAATCATTTGTACGTTTTTAGGGTTTGGGTTTTTTTTTTAGTTTAAAAATGAATATTTTATTTTAAGCCTTTGGACCATCTTGCCCACATCCAATGATGGATGTCTAATGAGATGACTTTTTACCTCCATTAAATGGTTATATTGTTTGCACTGATGTATGCTAAGACTTGATGCATTAAATCTTTGGTCATTAGCAGATGCCATTAGCAGAAAAGTCCAAATCACTTAGAGCTGGGACTTAAGACTTTTCATTAAAACCTGAATTTGCATGTTATTGGATAAATCTGTTAATACGGTTTAGCCGGACTCAGGGAAGTTACTTGAAAACTTTTTCCAGTGTGTACGCAGGGTCAGTGGTGGCTGGGAGCGTCGAATTTGGAGAAAGTGGCCCCTCTGGTACTTCCTTCATACCCCGTCATGCGCCAAGCCACCCCTGCATCAATCCCACCCGCCCCTACCACCCTTAATGCCGCACACACAGCCCCGGCTGTTGGCATTGGGCTTCAAGCTGGGCACAGGTCTCCATTTCTGCCGGGAAATCCCCCTAAAGCGGTTAAAAACCCAGAGGCAGGGTCTCATTGCCTCCCAGCAAAGCCTGGGCAGCCCTTCCTGCCACTTTGGGGCTGGGGGGGGTTGGCCTTGGCGGTGGTTTCCCTGCGAGAGCCTTTTGGCAGCAATGGCATGGTGGGGAATGGGGCTTGCCAGGAGCAAGGGCCAGCGGAGGAGTCATCGATGTTGTCAAATTCATCACTCCTCCATCTTCGCATCCATTTCTATTCACCCCCATCCTATTTTTCAGAAGGCACACAAGGCAGGAGCATCTCCAAAAATGTCAGTCACGTTGGGTAGCGTGGCCAGCACAGTTTGATCTCCGTTTTGCTAGAAGTAAGCAGTTGCTGCATGCTCGAACTTTTAAGTTGCAGATTTAGGCATGGTGAATGGAACTTTTTGGACACATGAAGGTATGTCAGGTGCTTGGACAGGCATCTAAGCCCTTGTTCTTACCTTCTATGAGACAGAGCTAAGACGTCTTCCTGATGCATGTCATGCTCTTGCATTTTCTTAAGAACATTTCTATTCAGTGCATCTGCTTAAAGAGAAGTTGACCCATTTCTCAGTCTTCTGGGCCTCTGATGGTCTTTGTTATGGCATGTGGTGTTGAATAGTCTGTAACATAGACTTAATGTAAATACATTTAAGAGAAGTCCTATTTCAAGCACTTTTGATCCACCGTGTGTGCAGTGCAGAAAGGCATCTTCCTGTCACCAGGGTGCAGGACGGGTTTTTTTCTCGGTTCCCCCCAGGAGCCTGGGTCTGTATCCTGTGGGACGTGAGGAGGCTGATGAGGAAAAGTCATCCCATCCTGTGACGCACGTTGTCTGCCAGAACAGGAACGCTGGGCTTCAGAGGCTGCCGTCGGACCGCCTGCTTTCACACAAAACTTGTATGCTTCTGTAGTAGATGGTATTTCACTTGCCTGAGTGGTTTTCATGCTTGATTTAAGTGAGTGCTTGAGGGTGCTGAGGAGTGCCCAGTTTGAATATTGGCATCTCTTTGCCCAGGAGAGGCATATTAGCTTGTGGGTCCGAGTACCCCGGAGAAGATGCCAAAGTTGTTGTGGGCAAGGATCCTGATAACCTTGAGGCAAGTAAAACAAGCTTGTGTCTTTGTCTTAACTCGGCAGACGGCTCTGGTGGCAGAAACCAGAACAGCTTTGTCCCCAGTGAAGAGCCGAAGACAGCACAAGAGGTGACACCGGGATGGGGTCCAGCATCTTTCCCCCCACCCAAACCCCATGGGGCTCCATGGCACATAACACCCCTGCTGATCCTGCCCTGGCAAGCGGCTGGGCTGTGGACACCGGTTCCTCTGCTGGTTTAGGACAACGGTCCTTATCGTCAAAGCAATTAATAAGCCAGACCTGTGCGACTCAGAGGCTCAAGCCTGGGCTTGTTAAAGCCCAGCCTGTGTTCCCCTTGGCCAGTAAAGAACAGAAAGGGCTGTGGGCAGGTCAGGAAATGACGGGGAGGAAAACGCCTTTTCAGCTGACGGGACCAGCTTGTATGTGACAAGAATGCACTAGGCAGAAGCAGGGATGCTGCGCGGGGTAAGGGCTGGGGAGCTGTGGCCCGTGGGGCGTGTCACCATCCTGAGTATTTCCAGTGCCAGTGGTCCCATTTACCAGGTTTTGGGAGAGCTTAGTGACCCCTGGGGATGAGTGCGTGATTTGATGCTGCAGGTTGCCGCTTGTTAGGTACGGGCTTCTTGGTGCACATCAGGGAAAAGATGAACTGTTCAGGATAGGCAAAGTTAAAAGGATCATCATGCGGGAACCAGAGCTTAAAACAAGCATCGGCTGGCAAATTGCATAGTGCTTACCGGCAATTAATCGCCATCAGAGAGGACCCGCTGCTGAGTTTGGAGAATTAAATAAAACACTGCAAAATATTTTAACAGGGAGAGCTTTCCCTCTGAGCATGTGGCTTTGCTGGCAATTTAGTGCTCTATCAGTTGTTAGTACATATTTCTAAAACTAATGGGCTGCACAAAACTAAGTATAATCTGTGTATACATGAACTTGCAGTACTTAAATAGAAATGGGCTTGTCCTCCCCCGATCGGAGCCTTGCAAGACCTGCCTGGCTCCCTGCATGGTTCACCAGCACTCCAGGTCTCCCGACAGCCTTCCTGAGCAGGCAAGAACAAACAAATTAAGAAGTCACGGGAGAGAAGAAAATGGAGATAGCAGGGGATTTCTAATCAAGCTATTTTAATACTGGGTGTGCTTTAATCACTTACTTAATAGCAGTGCTTAATGAATACTTGAAATAAAGCATGTTTCTGTCAGAGATTCAACACCCATGTTTTTAGAGCTGTCTTGAGGGAACTCAAATGTTTATTACAACTTTTCAGCAAAAACCCATCACAGTTGTGCTATATTAATTTCCAAGATCGAAGAGGGGGGGGGAGTTGGAAAAAGACAAGAATGTAGACAAGCCATTAGTGCGGTGGTTTCTCACTAACGTTGCAATTAACCTGAATCTGGTTACTGATTGTAATCCGTCTAGATAGATGCTTATACCAGGCTTTATCAAATCGCATTTACTCTTTTCTTTGCAGTGCTCCCCTGGCTGTTTTACTGAAGTTTTTATTGTGCACCGACCCTTCCAGCTTCAGGCAGAGCAGTTTGCTCCAACTCCTCTTGCCTATCCTCGTACGCTGCCTGCGTTTCCAGCCATGACACCCCCTTTGCTTCAGGTGCTGATCTTTGTGCCCGCGGACCGTGGCACAGCACTGTCAGCCGTGAAGCTGCCTTTTCCATGCAGTGCAGCCACAGCCACTCGCTGCTGGGCTTCCCGAAAAGGAAGGTGGTCTGGGCAGCTGGAAAAGGGGCACAAACTTCTGCTGCTCCCGAATAAGCATGAGAAACTCTAGCAAGGATCGTGGGTGCCTCCTTCACCTGCTGTTGCGTTGGCACCTTCTTCTCTCCATCTCCTGGGGGTCTCCTGGGATGCTGTGGCTCTGCGGTCGCCTGATGCAATGTGTCCTGGGGAGGGGCGGGGGGAAGCTTTCAACATTAACTTTTTTGTTCTCCCCTTCCCTGGCTCCCAGCACTAAATACAACTTAATTACATGGTGAAGCGCTGAAGTACAGTACGTGTGGAAAAGGGGGACCAGGAGGACTTTTTTCTGACCTCAGCAAGCCATCAATTTACCCCCTGAAACATGCAATTTCTATTCTAGTTTTGTTCTGAATAAGTGTTAGCAGTTGCAAAGCTGTAAAGCTTTGCATCAGAGTGGATACAGCGTTTTGCTTTGCTTCCTTACCCTGGCCAGTCCCTGGGGTGTCACCCCTGCTGTTTGTAAGCATGAAAGGTCAGTGAGATAAATGGCCTCCCATTTCCGAGTTGCAAAGCAGGGCAAAAAGACTGCGCCTTTTTTATTTGGCTTTCATAAATCACAATATTCCTAAGCCCCTGTTTCCTGTGAGCGGGGTGTTCCTGTGGGCATGCTTTCCCATCCCTGCTCCTTTTAGCTTCAGGTGATGCTAAAAGTAAGGTTACAAATCCACCACCCCCATACCTGATAAGTCATTTTCCCAGCTGTACTGTTTAAGGATTGGAGAAGGTTTTGAAAATTAAGCATAAAATGATCTCTGCTGTCAAGAGCCTAGAAGGAGGTTGGCTTTGGACATAAAACTATTTGCTCTAAATAAATGGTTTGGGGATGGCGGGGGGAGTAACTTGAGCTATCTATTTATCAGGCTTGCTACATCTCTGCAAAGTTGTCTATGGAAAGGGATTGTATGGTAGCTCCCAGGGGCTGGCAAATTGTAATTGCAATTATTGCTACTGTTGATGAGCTTGTTTCATCTATTGGTAACTAGTCCTGGCCAAAACACCTTACTGTCACCGCCTCTTCTTCCACCTCTGGTCCCCTTGTGCTAAAGCTTGTCCATGATGAACCCAGACGTGGGTCTGGTTTTGACATTGCTCCAAAACCACATTCTTCTTGGTCTTGCATTTTTATTGCAACAGCTGGTCAGCAAAGGCATAAATGCAGAGTTAGTTTAGTCATTAAAATGCTATTGCTATTTTGAGAGGACAACTGAAACTGCTGTCTTCTGGGTTTGCTAAAGCCTTCTGTCTAAGGATGATTTCAGGGCTCTAGAAACTAGAAGTTAAACAGGCTAAAAAAGGGATGGATTTTTCTTGTCTCTTCAGGTCAAGGTATCCTCAAATCCTCCAACAAGTCATTGGTCCTTTTATTTTGGGGTACTGCTATAGCAATAGTAGAAGGGTTTGGGCTTGGTTTGGGGGGGGGAGCTGTCTGTGTTGTGTTTTTCCCCTGAATTTAACATTTGCTATCAAAAGCTTGAAGCCATGTTTTTTTTTTTAAATGACCCTCTCCTTCAGGAACAAAAGGGAATGCATGCATTTTTCCACCCTTAAGTTTTGGTTGTTTTTTAATTGGCTTATTTTAGTCTGAATTGAGAAGACCATCTGCTAGTGCCTGTACCCAACACACAACTTGTTGACAGGAGAGGAAAAGTAAACAGGCTGGGGCCTTTTTTTGGCTTTTTAGAAGCAGCTTTGTGTTTAAAGAAAAGAAGAAAAACAAAACAAAAACCAACCCAGCACCTCTCGGGTGTTGACCCAGGGAAACTTGGGTCTTGTGTGCATGGGCTCACTTGCTCGCGGTTCTTTGCGAACCTCCCTGCCCGTCTGTGACCTCCTTTCTAGATGCACGTCCTTTGAAGGGTCATTAATTTAATATCTTTCTCTGTGCAGCAGCTGGAACAAATGGTCCCTCCAGCTCCAGCGGGAGCTCCCAGCCGCCTGCCTCGCCTGACGCTGACCTACAGGCATTTTTGCCGCGGCTGTCTCAGGCTTTTTATAGTTTTTGCACACTTGTTGCATACAGGATAACTTACAGGTGCAGGCCTTTGCTGAAGCATTAGCTAGCGGTTTGGGGAGGGCTTGGGTTTTGTTTTTTTCTGGTAGTCTTGCTTTTTTTCAAAAGCATTTAAAAAATGAGGAGAAACTTCCTGGATTCAGACCAAATCCAAGATGCAGCGTTTCACCATCAACTCACCGGAGATTAATTTAAGCTGTCTCAAAGTGTACTCCTTGGATGAGAGGACAGGTACATGTTTAAAGTAGCAAGTAACTGTGAATCCAGGTACGGCATTGCCAATGCAGAGCAGTTGCAGGGGCTGCCCAGCTGTGTGGCAGCAGCTGTGCCAATGCCGCGCCGGGGGGATTTCTTCCCCCCATCCCTGCCCTGCCCAAAATGCCTGAATATGGTTCAAGCCTTACCACCTGCAGACCGTGACTGCTGTTTGCAAGGGAAACATTTGCTCCTGTACTGACTTGGGCGGTTGTTCCTGCGTTACTTTAACACAACAACAGTTTTAAACCGGTGTCTGGTGTACAGCGAAGCTCCTGCTGGGGTAATGCCTACTGCTGGGTCAGGGTCCTCTTCTCTGTGAGCTCTTACCCTTTACCTACCAACACTTTATTAGGGATTTTGGGGGTTTTTTTTCAGGTCGGTCATAAAACCGAGTAGCAGCTTCATCCTAGCGGTAACTGGCCAAATAATTCAGCTCCTGCTGTTTCCAGTACATGTATATTCTCCCAGCCCTGCCTGTTTGCCCTGTTGGTGTCCTTTCAGGGGACCGTCCCCTGCCTGTACTGCCTCACCTCAGCCTGAGCATGTGCTCGAGAGAAATAAAAGATACCGACTGTGAAGGCCAAGCTGATGAGCAAATATCCAAGCAGCAGAAGTTCCCCGGGGAGGGCTGGGGAGAGGTCCCTTGAGTGCAAGGCCAGTTCCCAAAGGATGCTGCCGTAGGCTGTGCTGCAAGACTGTGCAGTGGGACTGGAGCCCTGGTGGGCCAGCAGCCTCTGAGAAGGAGGCCACCAAGGTTTAGTCACTCAGGAGAGAGTGTCCCTTTGAGCTGGGTCCCGTGGGGCTCAGCTGGGTGTCCCCAGGCCAACAGGCGTGGGTGATGCCTTTGCCGTTAACCTTTAATGTTTGTAACAGGCTGTGGCACACATGTGAGAAGGTGCCTTAAAGCATAACGGAAGGTCTTCAGGTTTGTAAACCACAGGTCCTCATTTTTAGTCATTTATTTTTTCCAAATTGCAGATCTTGAGCTAGGCTGTACGTTTAATTTCCTTTACTTTCCAGGTCATGTGAAGAAGCTTAGGCCCAGAGTTTAATGAAGGGGACTAAACTGATGTGATGTGGTAGTAGACCACATATGCCGTGTCGGAGCTGTGTTAGGAACTGTTTCAACACACATCCAACATCTTGGAAATGAGGATTGCATCCTCATCTGCTTTATTGCATTTCTAGAAGGTGCTTAGGTACCAAATTGCACCAAAATACTACATTTTGGTGAGTGGATGAAGTATAATTTCTAACTTCATGTAGGACAATGGGTCATTATGTAATTGTCTCACTGAAGTTTTGTGTGGCCTGATGGGGTTTTGCAGGAGAAGATTTCAGGGCTGAGTTGAGGAGAAAAGGTGCTCTGTGAACTGTGCCTGTATTAGATGTAAACGTCACCAGTGTGCAGGGGAGAGCCATGGTGGTTGCTGGCTTGTTGGCAGGTGCTGGCTTGGTTAGCGAAGCGTGGGGGACTGAGTTCCCCTTGCATGGAGATCATGTTGACCCAGATCTGTAGTCCCTCGGTTCAGGTCTCTGTCAGTTGTTCAAGCATTTCTGCAGCTGTATGCACCATCTTCAGAGGATCTGGGGAGACAAATGTAGTAGGGATGGCATGTTTGTGGGAGGAGGAGGAAGCCGATGGGCAAAGACACTGGGCTGCAGTAGGAGGAGTGTAATCAGCGCTGTCTGGTACCTCAGTGTGAGGCAGGGTTTTGGCCGTGTCGCGCAGCCCTGAAAACCCTTTGGGGCAGTGATGCCCACTGCAAGCAGTAGGCAGTGGAAGGGGCTTCGGCATCATCCCCAGTCCAGATATCCCCAGGGCGAAGGGTGCAGGCCAGCATCCGTGGGGACCGGCCGGGGTGCGTGGGGCCAATTTCCTCCTCCCCTCCCCCTGACCCGGGGGTGGGAGCATTGAGATGGTGGTGAGAGGGGCATCCAGGTCTGCATACAGGATCTCGTCCTCCTGCCCTGAACCCTCTCTGGGAGGAGGACTCAGGAAAAACATCTGGGTTGACTTGTAGGGCAGGTGCTGCAGCAGAACCGATTTTGTCCATGGGGCTTTTGGAAAGTACGCCTTCAGGCCTTTCTCATCCTGGTTTCGTTTCACACGTGTCACCCTGTGTTTTCTCTCCCTGTCAATCACTGTGGTCATCTTGGTGGGACCACGGGGGACGGGGAGGCTCAGCCTGTGCCCACCGAGGCCCTGTCCCATGGCAGGCCTGGGTGCCCAGCGGGATTTAGCTGCCAGAGATCCCTAGGTCCTCCTGAAGCGGTGTGGGGCAGGTAGGCTGGAGAACTCATTATTATTGTTATTATTTATTGTTACTATTTTTTTTTCCCCAGTTTCTGGCTCTGCAGACCCTCAAATGCTCTTAATGGAGATACAGCCTGTTTATATGTTAATTTTAAGCCCGCTGACAAGCAGTTTGCTTTTCTCCTGACTTCTCATGGTTCCTTCGCCCATTGAAAGCCGCTGCTGTGGGCTTAGGGGATAAGGTGCCGAGAATTAGAAAATAAAATAAAATCTGCAGGATGCTAGAGAGCGAGGGGGTACGGGGATTGGCTTGTTCAAAGTGCACACGGGTGATTTCTGAAAGCAAGTAACCCTGATACCAGGGATGTGCATGACAATTACATCCAGCATAATACAAAATGTTAATTACTAAATTTTGAGAAATTAAGGCTGATTAGCAGCTGTGTATGTGTGACCTAAATACATCTATTGCTTGATCTTTATTCATAATATACAGTTTATTGTTGATAAAGTAATTGCTGAATGGTGGGCTGGCCCACAAGTCTCATAGCTAAAGGATGAGGCCTGATTTGTAAATTGTCTGAAATTTGTTGGCATCTGTTTTTTATTGAATTTATACAAACAGGGAAGATGAATAGCAGTCTCAGCTATCTACTTTACAACTCAACTCATAGATATTATTGAGAATTCATATTGCTTTTATTATTTGGTCACAAAAATGGACCTAATGCTTGTTGGCTTTAAAACACCTACTAGCGCTGCTTTCTCTCTCCATCTTGCAAAATATAAGACAAGGCCGAAGCTTAAATTAAAATCCTCAGGTTCTTATCTCTTTCCCACAGGAAAGCAAATCTGTGTTGAAAACCGTAAAATTAAGAGGAGAGCAAGGATAGCATAATTTAGCAAAAATTCATGGCACCAGATTCTGAGCTATATGACTGGAGGGATAGGTCAGACATTAAGAAGATACTGCCTGCTAATGCAAGTTCTTTAAGGTGGTGCTCTGGAAACAAGGCAAGCAGCATCTGCTGCACTGGTTCCCATTTGCTCCCTTTCCTCTACTCCTACCGGCCTTAACAATAAATTGAGTTGTCCATTTAATAACCCTTCTGCTTCCAGAAGTCCAGAGAAACCATGGATTTGTACTTGGAGTATTGTCCTAACATCTGTTTGTGCCGGAATCTCAACGGTGAACTCAAAGAAAATTAATTTCATTGGGTTCTTAAATTATTTCTTATTTTTCTTAATTCCTTATATTTCACAAGCTGTCGTTGCTGACTTTAATCACTGTTCCTGTCTGAAGGACAGCTTTTTTTTGCCTTTTTTTAAAAGTTATTATTTTATTAAAAATCTGTCTGTGCCATAATTATTTTTGCTAAGGGACTTGGTAGAATGGCGGGGTACAAATGAGGAGCGCCTGTGACACACTGGCATCATTGCTACGGCTTGTCCCACCGTGGGAAGAGCAGCTTGTGTTTCAAGCAGCGTTAATATGGCAATTTCGTTAATATGTTAATTTTGTCAGGATGGATGAGTCCTGTTGTCTTGCAGCCTTGATCCAAGAGCGTGATTTTGGGCAGCATCCCCCTGTCATGCAGGGAAGCAGGTGTCTTGGCCAGCATGGACATCGTCTTATGGCACCCATTTCGGGACCCTCTCGGGTGTTTGTAGCACTTTGCTTTCTCCTTGGCATGATGTGGTGAGAGGCCTCCCAGCTATCCCCGGGCAGTCAGTGGGTCTTCTACCTAACGGAGCCCTGCCAACCACTTATATATGAAATCAGGATTTTAAGGGTGATTTTTCAGTTACTGGCTACATAGACCAAGAGATTTCAATCAGAGTTTGTAAAATTGCAAGGGGAAAAAATCCACCGTGCTTTCTGGCAATGGTGGGGACTTGTCCCCACTGCATCATGTGGGGCTGTGCAGGAGAGCAATGGAGACGAGGAGTGAAGTCGATGAAGCCTGTGTTGCTTTTAAGGCTGGAGATGTGGCAAACCTGCACTTTAAACCTTTTTTTTTTAATGCTGATCCCGTAACCAAAGGGTTTCTTCAGCACTGCTGCTGGCTCTTCCATCCTTCGGTCACAGCCCTTGATGCACGGTGCCTGCCTGCACGGCATGGTGCTCCTCCTGCCCTGCAGCTCTCCAGCCACCGCTTTCCCGGCGCTGTCTCCGTGTCTCCCAAATGCCTTTCCTCCTGCTCCCAGCCTCCACCCATTTCCCTGCATTTTCTCAATGCCCACATCCGTCCTTGGGCGCCAGTGGTTCAAGGATGCTGATTCTGGCAGCAAACCTGGTTGCCATCCACCAGCCCCAACATTGTGTCTGTCCATCCATTCTCCCCCCTTCAGTATTACAAATATGTGAAAATTGCATTTTGGAAGTGTCTTTTTTTTTTTTTAAATGCAGAAGCCCCACCTTGTTAACACTATTTAATGTAATTTTTTTTCTTCTCTTGCAGTCGAACAAGGTGCCAGTGGTACAGCCTTCTCATGCGGTTCACCCCCTCACCCCTCTTATCACCTACAGCGATGAGCACTTTTCCCCGGGGTCGCACCCATCTCACATCCCTTCCGACGTCAGCTCCAAACAAGGTGAGCCCAGCCCAGCGCGGTGGGTCTGCAGAGAGGTCCCGGTGCTGCTGATAGAGCTTTATTTGTAATATTTTAGAGGGAGGGTTCCAGGAGTGCATGCCTGCTTTCAGAGACGGTAATTCTGCTGTGATGCTGATATTTAACTTGGCTGTTTAAATCTTCATGCTCTTTCTAATATGATAATTTGGGCTTGCTTTACTCGTCAAAATCTTTTAAAATCTCAATAAGCAGCAGCCAGTTCTCACCATCCCCTGTGGTGCCCGAGGCTTGCAGCATGCAGATGCGGAAATGGCAATCATCCGTCACCTTCCCGAAAACAGGGGAAGAGTACTTCAGTAGTGCTGTTATTGAAATCTTTTCTTTTTCCCTTTTACTCAAGACTGTATTTTATGTCCTTGTATTCTGGCTGTCCGAATTCTTCTGTACATCAGTTGGCATAACTGAAGCATAGCCCATAAAATACAGTTTTGAGCCTGCACAAGTTAAGCTTTGCAAACGTGACATTTTTTAACCTTCTCGTGCCTGCCACCTTCTGCAGAAAGCATCATTTTAGATGCCCAAGTCATGGGTGTCAGTTTTCTCTGTGCCCCTAGGACTCCTTAAACAAACAAAAAAAGTCCCCCAGATCCTCATCTGGGAGCGTCAGACCAGCACCACTCCGTGTCAGTCTGTGGGGCCCCTGGGAAGTGCCAAGAACCTCCGAGGTGCTGGGCCAGCCCGCGCCGAGAGCTCCTGCCCGGCGCCCTGGCAAACCCTGGGGTTTGCTGGGGAGGGTGTGCTTGCTTGCATTGGGATGCAGGAGCTGGAGGGGAACGTGATGGTTGTTGGGGAGGTGCAAGGGCAGGACTGACCCTGGCTGGCAGGGGTCTGAGACAGGATTTGGATAAGCGCCTGAGGAGGAGAAGCCTGCGTGGGAGAGCTGGGGGTGAGGAGGAACGGAGAGGGAGCAGAGGGTTTACAAAGGCATTCTCTGTAGTTGGGACGTCTGTTGCGTGGGCGTGAAGTCTGTCAGTGCCCGGACTGGTCCTGGAGGGTGCCTCTCCCTGCCTCTTTCTGCACTCGCATGTCCTGCCGTGTGGACAAGATTGTGAAGCTCTGCTTTACCTGGGTACACATCCACCTGCACGGTTGTCCCATTTATTTGGAGAGCTGTCTAGCCACCATTGTTCAGGGAGAGAGACTTTTTTTAATTCTGACTGTCTCTGAATGGCTAGTTTTTATTTTGGCCTTGCTACACAGATAAATAACAACATGGGCTACATCCAGAAAATACCATGGCCTTGTGGCTCTGTGTGTTTTTTGCTGGAAAGCCTGGCCTGTAAATACTTGTATAGTATCTTTTTCAGAGTTGGAAGAAGCAAATGGAGACCTTCTGTCCTCATTTGTCTTCCTCCTTTGCATCAGTGCCCAGGAGAAGGATATTCACGCTTATTCCTTGAAATCCCAGGGGTGCCGTGTATTAGAGAACAGGATTTCTACCTCTTGCCCATGCTGGCTGCGGAGGCTGAGGCACACCTCACCGCTGCAGTTCATGAGCTCAAGAGGTTTTCACTTACTGCATGATGGGTTTGCCCTCCTGTGCCCCAGTTCTTTGCCTTTACCCCTGGTTTATTTTTGTACTCCTGTCCTGCAGACCCAAAGTGAACAACTTCTGGTTTGTTGTTTCTGCTGCCCGTGCTCCCTTCTGCCTATTCTCGCCCTCTACCCCGTCCAGCCCTGGTGCATCCCACCGCTCATGTCCCCGAGCACACGCCTGGCGAGGGGCTCTGCTGTGGGGTGGCCAACGGCATCTGGCGCAGAGCTCATGCCCCTCCGGTGGTCCTGATGGGGCTCTTGATCCCTTTGCTCAGAGTCTGGTGAAGACGAGGACGGATAATGCAGGCTGGAGACTTCTGGTTTTGGCTGTGACGGTCTCCTTGATGTGTGTGGTCTTTCCATACTCCCCGTTTCAGTGCCACTGGCATGTGGGAGCAGCCCCAGTGAAGTGGCCCATGCAGTCGCTGCAAAGAGAGAAGTTTTTTTTTCCCCTCAGGTCCTCTGCCAAAAGCCTCTGACCATTGTTTCTGTCCTCGCCTCCCACTGTGGGTCTGGAACGAGGCACTGCCTTGGCGCCCCAGCCATGATGCGAGGGTGTCCTCCTCCCACCAAAATCCCCTAAGGAGGAGGTCCACAGCAGCTTGCCTGCAGCACTGCCTCTTGCACCCCAGGCACTTTGGGATGGACACAGAGCCACTGCCTTTCTAAAGGTGGTCGCATCTGTCTTCCTTTTTATTTTATTTTATTTTAAATTATTTTATTTTATTTATCTTATTATTTTTTCCTTAACCCTCTCATGAGCAAGAACCTGCTTTGGAGAGCACTGGCTGTATGGTAGCTGCACATGTTCCTGCTGGGTGTCAGGTAGCTGGCAGCCCCCTGTAAGGGGCCAGAAGTTTTGGACTAGCGATAACAACAGTGCATTAGTGCAGAGAGAGTAGCATCATCTCTGTGGGTCAGAAATGAGGATTTTGGGGAAGCAACAGCCCAGCTCCTTGCCCAGAACTTAGTCTGGCAGGGGCAGGGTCATATTGTTGCTCCCAGAAGCATCAACCGTCACCAGAGATGAGAGAGATGAGGTGCTGGGCTTGTTTTTCACCTTTGTTTTTTTTTTTAAACTGCTCTGAAGGAGCATTCCCTCTCACATAAAAACCCTGGGATATGTAGTGTTCCTTTTCCTGTCAGCCACCAGCTGTTTTACACCTTTGAAAAGACAACTGTCCAGAAATTTGATCCTCACTCTGGTTGTGGTCCCAAGTCTGGGAATTTAGCTTTTTTGAGACAGTGACGCCACCAGTATTGTTTTCTATCCTTTCCTGTACACAGTCCTGAAAGATATTCTTCAAATCTGGTAATTAAATTCAGAAGATTTAAATACAAAGGTGGGGGGGGGATAAATCAGTAGCATCAATCTATAAACCAAGTCTCAAGGTAGCACACACTTAGTCTTGGACCTTTGGAGTGTCACCACATAAATATTTAATACCCTTTTAAGGCAGCTGATTTAACATGTGAAGTAGACTTAACAATTCCTTCTGCTTCAGCCCCCTCTTCCCCAAACACATTTAAATAAACCGATGTCTTTGTGGCCTCTGCAACCATAATTCCATGTCTCCTGGGGACACAAGGTTTAGGTGAAGAATGGAGACCACAGACCCTTTTGGGACGAGGATTAGCTTTAATCTTGAGGTGATTCTTGCAGTTGTAGGACTCGGTGTTCTGGGGAATGTGAGCTGATGGATCATTTCTGATGGGACTCTTATTTTTCCATGAAATACTACCAATGCAAAACAGATTGACCTTGGAGCCCACAGGAGTCAACTTGATGAAGAGCTTAGTTGGAGCTGGAGTGACAATTGGAAGCCAAATGAATCATATCAAGTGTGACCATTACAGGCCTGAAAATGATTCTTAATTAACCACTGATCCTCTGTGGTAGCAAGTTTCCAAAATCTGTGAATCCATAAGGGAACCCGCGAAAATGTACAAGTAGCAATTTACCTAATCTAATAGCTCTGCTGTGCTGCCTCTTTGACAACGCTTTATTTTCCTCTTGTTTCATGCTGTGTTAGGAGAGGTCCTCAGGATCCAGTCGGGTTTGGTGAAACCTTTGAGAGGACAGTATTGCCTAATTTGCTATACAGGAGATCTAAACTTGTGCAGGTCCTTACCCATACATTTATTTCCTCCATCCACTTTGGTTTTTTCAGTATTTCCCTTTGAATTGCAATATCCTGTGCAAGTTATTTATTATTTTAAAGGTGGCATGGGTAGCCTTTTGCTTTTAACACTAACCAAGAAGGTGGTTGTTTCTTATCCAGAGCACTAATTCCATCATAGTGTTGGCCGTGTTAGCTGTGAACTGTAGCTCACGTGTAGTGTTTTGAGGGGAAAGTCATTCATTCTTCTGTGCTCTTTAACAGGCATGTCCAGGCATCCTCCAGCTCCTGATCTCCCTACCTTCTATCCCTTGTCTCCAGGGGGGGTTGGACAGATAACACCACCTCTTGGCTGGTAAGATCTTTTAGCTTCTTTTCAGACAAAGGTGCATGTTCACACCATTCGCTGTTGTTGAGTCAATCACAGCATTTACAAAATAAGAATGTCACTGCAGTAAGAAAATACTACATTATTTTAGTTGAAAAGATCAAAAAATGTTGATCTTTGAAATGAACTGAATCTGGGTTTTGAACATGTACAGAAATTGAAGTGTGTAGATTTCACTTTGAAGCCTATATATTTCTTATGGCTCAGATTTGTGGCTCTTGGCATTTGGAAAGATAACAGAAAACAGTTCTCAAGGAATTAAATGTAAATTTTTAATAAACAGAATTGCAATTACTGAGGGGAGGGGAGGTAAGAAGGAACTTTGAAGTGTATGTGTGGGGAAATCTTGAAACTGCACCCAAATGGAGAACAAACTTTTGTAGTCTGCTGCTTTTTACAGTTTTTTTATGGAGAGAAGCCTCTGTCACTGGGAGATTTTGCTGCTCTTGCTAATACTAGCACTTTCAGGATCTCTCTCTGCCACTCGGTGTCATTTTCCTTTTGGAGGAAACACGTGGTATTTTCAGAGTAATCGATTTGGCAGGATGCTTCATGTCTGCTTGGGGTAGATAGGTACTTGCCCTCAGTTCTGTCAGAGCAGGGAATAAGGAAACTCAGCAACAATTTCAGTGCTTTAGAATCTGGATCTTGACTAGTTTGTGCCCACGGAAACAGCGATGCAGATTTTTATTTTTTTTTTAAATGTGTCTGTGGAAAGGGAACATGATCCAGATTACAACAGGCAGATAAATTAGAGAGCAGAAGACAGTAAAATGCTGTATTGCTGGCAACACCTTTGAGGAAGTGCCACATGCCTTTTTGGAACAAATTGTTGTCAGATACCAAACTAAAATATGGAAGTATCTGACTCTCTATTTTTTTAATTATTTCTCCCTCACCCCCCAATTTGTTGCTGCTCGGCTGACTCCTCACCTCCACCACCACCACGCAGTTCCTGGCATGCGTTTTCCAGATGTGGTCAATCATTTCTTCTGAACGGTTTCTCGATTCAGAGGCTGGGGGGGAGGGAGGAAGGAAGAGAGAAAGAAGAGGAGAGACAAGATCCGATCTCGTAAGGCTTGGGGATGTGTTCAGCGGCACTCACCGACAGCAGGACATACCCAGCTGTCCCTTATGCTATATGGCTTCCAGCTGCCTTCCGTGCCGTAGCGCTGCTGAAACTTCCTCCACCTTTTTTTCTCCCCCCTTCCCTTTGAGCACTGCTTATTTCCCGTAACGTACTCCCAGGTGTGAAACCTGTATCCTGAACCTTAAAAGGCCAATATCCCCTTTTTTCCCCTCTGAAAGCTGATCTGCCAGTCAATAAGTAACTGTTCAAGTAGGATTGATGTGTGTGGTGGTCTTTCTGGGCTGGTTCAGGTATTTGAGCTGAACTGGTATTTGTTTGCAATACCATAGCATGCTACTTCAGGGTGTTAATTGTAGTTGCGACCTGAACTGTTGAAAACTGAAAGTAACCAAAATGTAGTCATGATGATAAAATCTAGAGAGTCCAAATGACAGGCTGGTGACAAAATATTCTGTATATGTGGGAGTATAAAGGAGGTAAGATTTTCACACAAGCTTCTCTTACTGGATTGCAAAGTTTGAACTTTAAGTAGTTAAGATGGACTTGGGTTGCTATGGGCTATTTTTTATCAAATAAATTTATACTTTCTTAGAAAAGCTGGCCACTTGTACCTCACTATAGAAGATGCAAATGGAGAGAGTCTCCTAAGATTTCAAAGACCTAATAAAACTGTTGAAAAGGTTTTCTAGCTTGATAATTCAGTCTGGTGTTCTTGTGCTGACCTACAGTAGAACTAGTTCGAATAAAATGCCTCTTTTCTAAGAGCTAGTTAACCAAATCTGATTCCAGTGCTTCTAAAACTAGGTGAGAGAGGGACAGAGATAGAGGAGTGTGCATGCATGCATATGCGTGTGTGTGTGTGTGCATGCATGTATGCTTTGGGGAAGGAAGGCTATTTGTTTTGCGTTCCTCCCCAGTGGAAACGTAGATTGCGAATCTTTCAATAGCAAGGGAGAAAGTCCAAAGCATTTAAGTATTTGTTAGCTTTGAATACGGCAGAACTCTTGAAAGTTTTACCTATTACTATTTATTTGTGACTAGTACTGAGTTCCCATCAAGTGCTTGTAACTCTAGAGTAACTATTGAATACCATATCGTATGATTGATGGGTTCCTTTCTTCTGTGACCTCAGGCAAGGTCAGCCTGTATATCCCATCTCGAGTGGATTCAGGCAGCCCTATCCATCCTCACTCTCAGTCGACCCTTCCATGTCCAGGTAGGTGTAGGAGGTGAATGACTGACTGGGGAGTAACTGCTGGCGTTAGAGGGCAAGTTGCTCTTCTGCTTGCATCTTGGTCTGCCTTTGCTTGCTTTTCAGTCAGCTAAAACTTTATGCATACATTTTTATTTAACATATTTGTGTATGTACAGTTTGCCTGGATCCCACACTGGTCTCATTCAGCATTTTCTTGGCAGTCTCTGAAGTATTTTAATTAGGAGCACCAGTGAATTGTCAACAATTAATTGAGCTGTTTCATCTGAAATGAGTCGTTAGTTCATTTCTAGATGCAACATACAGTGTGCATCCTTGGGTTTTGCTCATGCAAGTATGCAACCAGGTGGATTTTCACTCTAGTCTGCGTTCTCTAGTTCTAATTTCAAAGTTGTTGGTAATTAGTCTTGAATCATGTAGGTATCATTCTGTGTGGAAACTTGCTCGCAAGTAGGTATTTCATAGCCCAAAGCCACTAATGGCAAGGGATGCCAGCACAGTGTATTTGTACTGGTGTGTGAATCAGGCACTGTGTCTTTATGTCTAAGTGCTAGCAAGCAATGCTAATTGAGACTTGGCCATGACACACTCCAGACCTCCTCTCCTCTGCTTTTGCACTCTAAAGACAGCTTCTGCATCCTGTGCTTGGTGTACACAAGGTTGCAATATACTATTCCTGGCTTTTTTTTGTGTGACCTGTAGAAGACACATCCTCTTGCATGGGGATTTAAGACAGGTCACTTGTTAAGTGGTGGGTCCTCTTGCCTCTATTTGTGTGGGCTCCTTTGGAGTATCACTGTCCCTTCATGTCTTTACAGGGGATTGATAAGCCTGTGCCTGTCAGGGTGATTGGGAAGAAAACCCATTCTTTCTCTATAATAAAATGACCCGATGTGGTTACAGGGCTTTGTATTTGCTTTACTTTGATGGCATGAAGGAAAAGGACAAGGAGACTAGGGAATGGAGAAAGGAGAGGTTGGATGCGATTCCTTAACCAGCACTCATTTAGCAAACTTTTGGAGCATGAGCTTGCTTTTTGTGTTAATGGTACTGTCCACCAGTTCAAAATAAAGCATGCAGGGTTTTCTGCTGCACTTCAGCTTGCAATGCTCAGCACCTTCAAGATCCGTCTCAGCTATCCTTGAGGATGACCTGAGTTAGTAGGGTGGGATGATTGAGTTAGTGGTACTTTGGTTTTCTTTTCCATTTTCTTTCTTGTACAAATGAAAGGAAGGTTTATTTAGGACAAAAGTCTTTCTCTCTCTCTCCCCCCCCTTCTTCCAGGATGCAGGTTAGGGCTTTTTTAAAATTTATTTACATTTTAAGCATTTGAGGGAAGAATAGTTAAAGTGAAGTTATGTTAAAATCTTCTAGCTTAAGTACCTTGAAAAATAAGAGATTCCTTAGAGAGCCATCAGGGACTCCTTGAAAAGACTCTTCTTTTATTTTGTTTCTGCATGGCAGTTCCCTCCTTTGCATTGGCTGGTGGTGGATATTTTAAGAATGTTTATATTTTGGTATGCAAATACAGTTTTTGGTTAAGAAATGTGTATTTTTATTGCTAGTCAGTGCAACAGTACAACCATTAAATGTTTCTTGTGTGCATTGCTAAAACTGTTTGCCTGAAAGGTAATAAAATAACTTCTTCACAACCAAAATGTTGATTGATTTGTTTGTTTGTTTGTTTTCTTGAATAAATGGGCTACAATGCACAAATCTTAGCCAAATATTTTTCATGCACTTTCAAAGAATTGTCTTCCATTGCAAGCTTTGTAGCGTTTGCATTCTTGGGGCATCCTGCTGCTGTCATACATGTTTGATGCCTGTCTTCAGTAGGGTTACAGACCTTCCTTTGTTTTCTCTTTTAGGTTTTCACATCACATGATTCCTGGTCCTCCAGGCCCTCACACAACTGGAATCCCTCACCCAGCTATTGTAACACCTCAAGTAAAACAAGAACATCCGCACAACGACAGTGAGCTAATGCATGTGTGAGTCTGCCTTTCTGCACTAGCCCTTAATCTATAAATGTTTGAGAACTAACTCTGTCTGAAGAAGAGTCAAGGAGGTTAAAAAAAAAAAAAGTGCCTTTCATGACCTCTTTGAATTTTAACTCTTCTCCTGTAACTAAAACGGGACATGTGGGCTACTGTTTGGGAAGAGTAATGAGACATGAAGCCATTTTTCATTCCACTGCAGCACTTTTTAGCTATTGGCAACAGTCATCTTGATTCAGACATAATCATGGGCCTGTCTATTTGTGAATGTTGCTTGAGTGTGAACTCATTAACTTCTGCTGGAAAAGTCTTCACTGCAAAATTTACTAGTAAAAAGCATCCTTATTGCTTAGTACTTGAAGGCCAAAAGGCCTAAGAAAGAAGTGGATGAGGAGCTATCCTCCTGCCTGTAGTTGTGGTCTTCTAGGGTACTATGGATAGCCTTTCAAAAAGAGAATTGATACAAGTGATGACTTTGGAACAGATTCACAGATCAAATGTTATTTGCTAGAGAATGTCAACCTGACATCTGCCCTGAGTATTAAATTAAGTGGATTCTCTGAAAAGATATGAAAGTGGATGGGACATGACTGCTGAAATTCTTATTCTTACTACTTAAATGCTATTGTAACCACAGGTTGGTAATTTTCCATTGTTTTTTTTTTTAAGCTGAAAGTAAATGGATGCTCTTTTTCCCCTCCTTTCCCTTTCCCCCACCACGTTTTAGGAAGCCTCAGCATGAACAGAGAAAAGAACAAGAGCCAAAAAGACCTCATATTAAGAAACCTCTGAATGCTTTCATGTTGTACATGAAAGAAATGAGAGCGAATGTCGTAGCAGAGTGTACTCTAAAAGAAAGCGCAGCTATCAACCAGATTCTTGGCAGAAGGGTATGTACAGGAGGGTGTGTGTGTACTCACGTGTGCTGCTAATTTGTGTGTCTTTCCCTTTAGTTGGGTGTGATGGCTCACTTTCTGCTTGAGGTGCTAACTAATGTGCAACTATCAAATTAGCTATAGAAGATAAAACATGAAACTAAAAATAAAAGCAGTGTCTTGATTTTCTTTTTTCAGCATTAGCAACATCATCAAATTGGTGTCTATTCCACTCATGTCATGGTGTCAGCACTTCAGGCATGAAATGCCCTCATTCACACATGGAAAGAGCATTCAGGTCACCTTCTGGGTCCTCCCTTAGGCTGGTCTCCATCGGAGCAGGAGGGGATCATTCAAAGATGAACACTGGGTGCCAGTGAAGATGGAACTCAAAAGTGAATATAACATGGTCCAACTGTAAAGTCACATAGGGTGGGAGGGACCTGCGGAGGTCATTGAGACCAGCAGCTGCTCAAAGCAGGTCCAGTTACATCAGGTTGCTCAGGGACTTGTCCAGTCAAGTTTTGAATGTCTCTAAACTCACCAGATGAGTACTGATGATCCCGGTACACATCCCAGAGCCTTGCTGAGAGCCGTTTGCTTCTGTGGCATTGTAGGCATGTTTTGTTCTTTCCATGCTCCAAAAAAAAAGATTTCCAGGCCAACCCACAATTACAAACTTCATGTACACTGTCAGTTTTCTTCCAAGGGAAAGCAGCAGAAGTAAATGCCCATTTTGACCTTGACTGTCCTAGAAGTGAGAAAAGGGATGACTTTTGTAGCAATCTGAATTTGAGTAGGGATTATTCAAATCTCCTTGCTCTGTGAACCTCTCTTCTTGACCACTGACTAAGTCAGTATTGACAGGCACTGCAACTCTGAAAACCCTGTGTTTTTAAGTGGGAAATCAGTACGTGACCTTACTGCTACTTCTCTGTTACAATCTGAAGACCTCCCCCCTCTCCTCCCCTGCCTACCTCTGGCTCAAACAGAGCAGAAATCCACTGGTGCTTGTCCCGGTTCCTGCAGCCTTCTGCCTTTTCTCTGATGTTCTTGCTGCCTCTTCTTAAAGGGCATCTTGGTGTTTGACTTTTCCATTCTTTCATGCAAGTCTCTAGGATCATGTTTTCATTCTCACTCCCTCAGTAATGGATCTTACTTGCTTAGTATGTCAGCCTTGTTTTCTCTGCCTGAATGAGGGCAGTGGCTTATTTATCTCCATTTTGGTAATGAATCAAGCCTCAGTGCTCCACTGGCTGCTTTTTCCACAGCTTGGACTCCTCTTTTCAAGTTACTGTTTTTTGTGAAAGTACCTCAACTTCCATTTTCACTGTGGTACAAACAATGCATGGGTTATCCAGTATAATTGCTTAGAGATTAATTATCATCAAATGTTTTGCATTCAGTCACCCTGGTCACTATTTACTATATCTTGTGCTACTCCGGAACAGAAACTACCTGTGTTCTCAAGAGCTGACGCTTTGCGTGATGCTGGGCTCTCTGATGCCATGGCATAATGTTCACTACCTTCCAGTTTTGGAAGGCATGTGTGGAGTTCGAGAGTTGCAAATAGGCTGAACTGCTGTGCTCCCAGTAACACATCGAACTTGCCAAGTCAAGACAGACAAGCCCTTTAGTTCACATCTTCTGATGTGTAACAAAACGACATATGAAATCATACAAATATGATCTGATCTGAAATCTTAGTTCTGTAAATTATTGTTGCATGAGTGTCTTAATGATTTCATGTCTGTCTTTTTTTCTAAATCTTCTTCCCTCGCCCCCCCCCATGCATGTTGTCAAAGTCAAACAAGAAGTCACGTCTAATGCTGCAGCAGTGGAAACTGATTCTAAATAAAAGGCCTTTAATCTTTTTGGTTCAGGTCGATGATAGGTGTTTCAACACAAACAAAATGATTAGCTACTGATGTAGCTGGTGCCTTTTCAAATGTGCAGGTTGTGAGGGATTTTTTTGGTTTTTTTTTAAAAGAAGATAAAAGCAGGAAGTTTATCCTTACTTGGCTACAGAGGTCAACTCACGTAATTTGGAAGACTACAGTTCTGTGGTTTCTGTATCTTAGAAACTTTTTGCAGTTGCCATTTTCTTCTATTACAACAAGAAGAAATCAGAAAGCAGGTACTTTGAAGCTCAGTACTTAGAGGTTGATCTTGGAACAGGAGCCGGCTGGTGCCCAGAAAGCCCTCTGCGTTGGCATTGGAAACCTGTGTGTAGCTGCTGCTTAAAACCAAGACAGCAAACCCTTCTGTGGTGGGGAGCTCACTGCCCTTTAAAAGCAGCACAAAACCTTTCTGTTTTGTCAGAAGCTAAAGGGTGAGGTTTTGTTGTTGGTTTTGGGGGGGGCTTTTTTTGTGTTTTTTTAAGTAGTGTTGGGAGAGCATGGTTCTGTGAGCACATTATTTGGTGAGCCCTGTTTCCATAAATGATTTTTGTCTTTGTCAAGGCACTTGGCATTTGCAGAGCTGACAAATGCCTGAAAGTTGGTTAATAAACATGGGTGTTTGTAATTGCTAATGAATTTCATTTTTGCAGTGGGAAGGACTGAATCAAAGTCACAAAAACACTTGCTCATGTCATCTGTTGCCGAGGTATGAGTTATTTCTTAGTCTAATGCTGTGTTTATTTTGTTTGCAGTGGCATGCTCTCTCCCGTGAAGAACAAGCGAAATATTATGAACTAGCTCGTAAAGAAAGGCAGCTACACATGCAGCTTTATCCAGGCTGGTCTGCAAGAGACAACTATGTAAGTCTTGACTTGACCTCACTTGAAGGCTCTTTTCAAATTAACTTCCTTTATCTAACTTTTTTTTTCCTTCCTTCTTTTTCTTTTTAACTTGTGGAAAGTTCTGGATGGAGGGATAGTGAACAAACATATAACACAAGCCTTATATTTTTTCATACTTCAAGCATCCAGAAAACTTGAGATTTTGTTGTTGTTGAGATGCTTCTTATGAAGTTCACAGTTTTTGAGGGGAAAAAAAATAGCATGGAAATTTTTTTTTCTATGACAATCATAAATACTGCCTGAAAGCTTATGTTCTACTGTACAGCTGTGAATTTTCCATAAATTTCTATCTGTTTGCTTGCTATCCATAAATCTTCTTTAGACCTAAGCAAAAAATGGGTGTCTGTCTTTCAAGAGAACTGAAAGCCCAGGGGTCTTAATGCAAACTGAACTTTAGAATCATAGAATAGAATCATAGAATCATTTAGGTTGGAAAGGACCTACAAGGTCATCGAGTCCAACCATCATACCTGCCCACTAGACCATGTTACAGAGTATCTCATCTACGCACTTTTTGAACACCTCCAGGGATGGTGACTCAACCACCTCCCTGGGCAGCCTATTCCAATGTCTTACAACCCTCTCAGTAAAGAAATTCTTCCTAATATCTAACCTAAATCTCCCTTGCCTCATGCCCTCTTGCATATTTCTAAGTCTAATAGAAGCAAGTTTTCCAAAAATGAAGCTAAAAGTGAAACTGGTTATTAAAACACAGCCACAAGAAGAACTTAAAATAATTCCTGGCATTTATATGTGTAGGCTGTCAAAAACCTGACCTGATTCCTCTATGAAAGAAAAACTTATTTTTGCCCAATATCCCATTCTATGTTAATGATGTAACAAAGGTGCTACTGAGAATTTTCAACAAAGCAGCCCAAATACTTTTACCTGATTCCCATCAATGGTGTAACCATGTTTAAGGGCAAAGATCTTGGCCATTGATACAGCCATTGAAAATCCAACTATTGCTATTGCTATTGCATCCACAAATATTGCTGGGATGAGCTGAATCTCGGGAACTGCTGGTGCACGTAACCTTGGAGATGAAATAGATGTTTACAAATTACTATAATAAAAGCCACATGCCATATGGAAATGGTATAGTTTGAATAAGAATATATCATCCCTACCCTTGAGGAATATTTCCAACAACATCCACTCTGTATGACTCACTCAGATTCATTCCAGCTGAAACTCCTGTGCCAATAATTACCTAAAAATTGACAAACACATTTGTAAACATCAGCTAGAAAGAGATAAAGCCACCTGAAGAACTAATAACAGTTAGCTGATTATGAATAATATACACAAGGGTTTACATTTATTTGTCAATCAGCTTTCTAAGAAGCAGATAAAAAGGAGGAAGTATCATGATTTTCCCTCCATCAGGTTCAACCCCCACTGACTTTATAAAGTTTTCTTGGAAACAGTTAAATGGAACATGCTATGCTATGATCTGAATCACTCTAACTCCCTTTGCCTGAGCCAAGCTCAGGCAGAATAGCGTATTGAGAAATTAAATGCAAGGACAAGCCAAGGATGTCTGCACTGCCATATTTTCATGTGCATAACCTGCATGGTATCTGTTAACAGAACTGGTGCAGCAGCAGTGAAAGGAACAAGTGTAAGGTCACTTTGCTATTACCTTACTATCAAACTATACCCTATTATACCACCTCCACCATCTCTCAACAGCATCCCTTTTCTTTGTTCCTTCCATCTAGATTGTACCCACACCTTCGGTTATTCCCTTTCTTGGGTCTGATATTGTGCAGGTTGTTTGAGCGCTCTAGTTACCCAAGAACTCATTTTAAAATTCAACCACTTTTCAAGGTGAAAGGTTATCAGAGATGTGGACTTTGTGTGTATTAAGATAGTCTGCTTTATGCATGTATTTTAGAGTAGTCAGTTGAAACAGAATCAATGCTGCAGTCATTTATCAGTCTCAGAAGCAGAGAAAGGAAGGTTAAGTAGTAAATCCTAGGAAGGTGAAGTAGTAAATCCTACTGGTTCGTACTCTTCTTTCTACCACTGCATTTTAAAAAGCAAGCAGGCCCCACAGAAGCTCTGAAGCAGGCATCTGTAAGCATCTTCCTTCAGGAGGGGGTTCTGAGCTCTTGAACTCAGTGGGAAATGCCGCTCAGAGGCATGTCTCACAAGAGAATCATTCAGGTGCCGAAACTCCAGGATAGAGTGGGTTTTACAACAAATCTCTATCTACCCATTGCCATAGGGGACTGCAGGTGTTTAACTGGTTTTTCAATTCTTCTTTGGGAGTTTATGCCTAAGACTTCGGCATGTCAGTCTCTAACCTTACACGTATCCAAACCTTCAACTGCATCAAGCATCAAATAAATTATGTTCAACCGAAGCTACTCTAAAGCTCAATAAGACTCGATAGAAAATGAGATAGTTTCTACAGCTTTAGAACAGTTATATGATTTAGCTGTAGAATTTCACAACTGGCTTACCACAATGATCTCCATAGGAATAGGAACTGGGAGCTTCTTCTTAAACCGGAGATTGATCTCCTTGCCAATCAACAATAGAACAATGCACGTTAATCCGACAATCAATGCAGCAATATTGGTTGTTGTTATTTTTGAAAGCACAGCGGCTATGCTCTGTAACACAACAAAAGTATCATAATTATTCCTAAGAAAATATAATCTTCATGAAGATTTGCCATAAATGAGTAAATTATACACTGCTGTTCAGCTGTGTTCTTTAGCCTGCATTTATAACCACAGTGAATCAGTGCCTCACCAAAATCCCCATTGTTCCCACAAAACACAGAAGTTCAGAGTATCTCAGTGAGGGAGATGCACTTGCAATAATTTACAATATCAGTCTTCCTCAAATGGGGCAAAAATTTGGAGAAAAATCCACCATGGGGAAAATAGTCTAAACTAAACCACATCCCTTATCTTCAACATTTTCACACATATTTCATACTGGCAGCTACCTGAAAACAATAAATGTAAACTCCTTCTAATACCTTCAAATATTCTTTGGCAAGTCACATCTACTTAGAGCTGCATAAACCATTCTAAAATGATAAGGCTGCTGATACAACCACTGACGTTACCATAGCAATATGATTAAATAACAGTAATCTTGCAACACCGCTGGCCATTATTAACTGGTGATTATTCCAAATATCTTTTAGTTGAAAACACTGTTGAAAGGGTGTTAAGAAAGAAAGCTTGCTGGAACACACAAGTTGCTATAGGGTAAATGATTTCCTTACCAATTACTCCTTGTTATTCCACTGCATTTAAAAAAAAAAAAAAAAGACAAAAAAAAAAAAGACCTCTGGAGAGGTCTTTGAAAGAAGATGTACATAACCTTCTTTAGATGTAAGGAAAATTACAGCAACTATCAGGATATTATACATTCAAGATGTCTTGGTAGTACATTTTGCATGTGTACCTTCCCTCCTGTTTGTTTAGCAGTTAGTATGTCTGGTTTCCAGATTAGTGAACTAAACAGCAAATTTAGGAATTAATCATTAGTGCAGCCTTGTTTCCAAAAGGTTTGTAGTATCTGCACAAATATACAAGAAATATTCCCACAAAGTATTTTCTGTAGCCTCCATGTAGTCGAAATCCTGAAGCTTCGTTATTGCTGAGCCATCAATCTGCTCAAAAGCTTGGGTTTTCACAGATATCTGAGATCTTCCCTATTCTTCCACTCAGGAGTTCTTGTCTGCAAAATCAGAGCATTGATTTTGTGATAACAACTTGGGGCTTCCTACACTGGCAGGCAAATCAGATTCAGATGCATTTCAACTCTGCTTGTTCATAACAGCAAGAAAAGTAATGCTCATATCAACTTAAAAGCTTTGGTTGTGATTTCAATTAGAAATGTCCCTTTAAACAAATAATTTGCTGCATGGGATCCATTACATTTTTTTTCAGAGCCCAGCTATCAATTTTAAATTCAAATGAACTAGAGCTTTTGGTTTTACTTAAGTCATACTAACCAAATCATAGCTTTACACTGCATGGTTTCTCTTCCATACTCTCGCATCACTATGAGTTAGACAGAAGGCGAGTGGAAGATTAAGCTATGAGCTATGTCAAATACTGGATCCCTACATGCTCTGAACAATCAGTTTTAATGCTCAGTTTTAATGCTTTACACTGAGTGTCCTTACTTCAAAACAGTTTTTCCCACTACTCTAAAGAACAGGTACATTTATCATGCAACAGCACTTTGTGTCCAACCACACTACAAAACAGCTTACAAACAGGAAATGAAGAATACTCCCATCGGGAATTGTGTGTGAAATTAAAGAAACAGACTGGGCAAGGTTCTGAGAATAACATTTCCTAGCTTTGCAAAACATGCCTGGTCTACAGTGAAGCATTTTAGTAGCACATTTTCCCACTACGTACAAGAGACTTGCTTCAGGGAACATTATCTGCTCTTATTACAAAACTACATTAAGCAGAATCCTAAAATCTGCCCATTTCAGTCTGTGCTGATCTATCAAGTCACACCCAAGCTGCACTTTAAGATGTTCATATATTGCTATGGCACTTAAAGACCTCATACCCAGTTTTGAATACTGCAGCATTATTCTACTTAGTGCCAAAATAATAATAAAAAAAAAAAAAAAAAAGGAAAAGGCTTAAGTACTAGATCCAGACAATGCAGAATTTGCATGTTTAGTAAATGTAGTTACTCACATATACAACTGAGAGGGGTCCACTGTATCGGTTAGTCTTAATGCCAAGGAGATACTTTAACTGAGAAGTAAAGACATGAACCGCAGCAGCAGTAGTAAATCCTCGCACCAGAGGCTCTGTTAGATAGATGGCTACAAATCCAAATCGAAGGAGACCTAAACATAACTAATGAGGAAGAGAAATATTAACTATGGACTCCCACTGTAGCCTGAACATCAGCACTGTATAGCAGACAGGCCACAGGACACCTCTTCTTACCTCGATGCCCAAGCCAGATCAGGCAAACCTGAACTTGGCCTCTCTAAAGCCACAGTTCAGTAAGCAGCCATCAATGCACCAATCTTCCATACCACTGGCAGGTGCAATGTGGGATATGGGTAAATATAGGTGTTTGTATGCATTTATGGACAGATTAGAGAAGATCAGGTTGAATTTTTCTGATGGGATAGGAAAAAGTGAAATGGGGGAGGTCCCATTTTTCCCAGCCAAGCCAAGATGCCAAAGACTTGCTGCCTCCAATGTATCCCTCCCCACTTCTGTATTCTACACAGTGCAGTGCTGAAGCAAAAGTCTATTGACAGGGGCTCCACTGTGACCCAGCACCCCTTGCAACTGCAAGCCTAGCAGCAGCATCTGAACTGGCCCTTACAGCAAACTGCAAGCACATACCTGGATAATTCCTGAAAGAAAGGCCAGAGTCACAGCTACCTGTACCCTCTTGGTATCCCTAGCATGGTAATATTCCAAGGAATCTGTAACATTAGTAGAATTAGAGCCTACAGAAATAATTTCATCAGGCACTTGTCTCACAGCAACGCCGCCAACCATCATACTGATCACCGCAAAAGTGCCTGAAATAAGAAGGAAAGGAAAATAATTGGTTAAAATCCTGGCAGGGTTTTTTTTTTTTAGGCGTCATTCTTATTAAGAGATAAGTGGAATTAAACTATAATAGTTTTCTACTTAAATATTGCATTTTTTAGTCCCAAAATCTGCTCCAGTACTCAGCACCATTATCACAATTAGAGGGTGAACATACACTTCTATGGTAAATAAACACCATCATTTTTTATTATCCAGTTTCTATTATGCAAATTAAAGATTCATCCTGACCACACAGACAGTTGACTGCAGTGATGAAATTATAGTTCAGAAGTTGACAGCACACATTTCTAGATCTAATCCAACAAAAGATGCTGTTCTGTTCCTTCTGAAGTAGGATGGATAAATTAACAAAAAAAAATAATGCTAATGTTTGACACATTTGTGTCTCTCCTATTCACTTAAATTTTAATTTATAGAAAACAACTACATTTTCTATTTATCCAATTTTATTTTTTACAACTTTATTAAACACACACGCGCACACACAGACTTTCAGTTATCCATATATATATACCTATTGATATGTGCTTGGAGGTTCCAAAAAACGTATATAGAAAGACAGGATAAAATGAAGAATATAGGCCAAATACTGGGGGAACAGCTGCCAGCAAAGCATATGCTAAACCTAGAAAACAAGACAAAAATATGTATGTTAGGCAAACGACAGAAAGCATCCAAAGCTAAAGGATTTAACCCTACTAAAATTGAGCTCACCTAACAGGAAATCTAGTGACATATCACAGGTCTAAAAAACAAGAAGTCTTGCAAGGAATACTCTTTAATATGTATAATACTGTAGGGCAGTGTCTAGAAACCTGATGGTTTGAGTCAGGAAACCAGAAGTCTCTAATTACAGGCACTGCAGGTGTGCGAGTGGATGTTTTTGTGTACATCTGTGCACTGGTGCACTCATTGTTTTGCCTTTGGGGCTGGAAGTACTTCTCAAAAGCCAACAAACACTTTTTGTTGCTTTTGTTTTCATCTGTCACAGAATGTAAATAGAAACATCCAAAACCAGTGGAACATGTTTGATTTTTCTCCTTTTCTCATCAGACATCATCTTCATGATAATCTATGATTGACTAAACGCTTCCTTCCTCCCTCACCCCAGAATGAGTGGGATGACATAACAGTTTATGTTTCCACAAAACATGCTCCAAAATGTAAAATAAGCAGAGAATCATTGCTTGCAATCTGTAAGGTCATAGAGCTTATATAGTCTGGTATTCTCCCCCCAAATGAAGTCCTTTTTGTTATTAAGTCCTGTCCAGTTCCACACGGTGGAATTGCAATCCACACCATTCCTATTTGTAGCAGGGGCTGGCAAGCACAGCAATGGAGCGGTGGGGGAACAGCTCTGAGGGACACCAGGGAGGGACTCTTCCCACGGTGCTCCCCCTCTGCATGACTGAGCGTGTGCTTATCATGGCACCAGGCTCACAAGCAAATTGTAGGCACCACGTGATATGGCGCATGTCCTGAGCAGTTCCAGCAAAATCAATAGTTCTATATGGCTTGCATTAATGAGAATTAGACACCAGAACTGAACAAATGGACCTTGAGAAGAAAACGCTGTATCCTGGCTTGGCTTGGTTCTCCAATTCACTTTTGCAAGTGCAGACTCATGACACCTGAGGAAGCTGTGCGTTCTTACCACACTTGTGCAGACCGGTCCAAGTTAGGACTGAAAAGCTCAATGGTCTAGTGCCAATTACAAAAAGAAGCAATGGTTCACCTGCCATGGAGAGCTAGTGATACTCGAAAACGCCTCTCCCTATTAATTTATTTTTCAAGTTGAGAGACAAAGCATCAAGTTACAATGAAAGAACAAAACCAGGAAGGGATCTTCTGTGTCATCCAAGCACACTTGCGCAGTGCAAGAGCTCACATGGCCTTGCTCATGCCCTAAACAATGTCTGAGTCCTAACCAAGAATTCATATGCCTATCAGACCTGGACTGATGATTTAATTTATTCTCTTGCAGCAATGAGCTTTTCATTAAGTACTTCCAAAACTCACACCACATATATTCTCTGCCCCAGGGGCTACCCCTCATGCCAAGAGTTTCATTAGAACACCCTGTACTATAACAGCCTGGCCTTTAACATGGTGATGAACTTAATAGTACAAATGACCAGAACTGAAAACCAGTGGTTTCAAAACTGGGAGGGTGAGTCTATGTGAAGCTCCTGATCTGAATACCCTTTTATTCCTTTTCCTTTTCATTTGTACTGGCATTTTTAAAGGCTGTGAGTGCCAAGGAAATAAAGAGATATTGACATGACAGGAGTTCATGGCTTAAACACCCTGGTCATTGTAGTTCTGTCTGGAATGATTCCCAGGCTTCTTTGAACTCATGGTTGCTATAATTACATCCATTCCAGAAAAATAAAAGTTCAACTTTTATCTTTTTAGAAAGGGAAAGATTAGGAGGAGTTTAAGGGCATGTCTGCAGTCACTGAAGGAAAGAATAATGTTTAGTTTAAAACAAAGTCACAAAATTAAGTATAAAGTTCACTGCTGACCACTTAAATTTTACTGTCCTTATCTGGACATCACATAAACTGTGTTTCAGTATACAACTGGTAATGTTTGTGTCTCATATATGACAGATTTGCCTGACAGTTAACCACACTACTTATCAGTTTAAGACAAGCTGATGTTTATATTTGTGTAAGAAAAAAATATCTGTAATTATAAAAAATAGCACAAAACTGGGAAGCTATGGAAATAAAGAAGTCAACTGCACAGACTAAGTTAGAATATTCCATTGCTTTAATGTGTTACCAGCTATTAAAATCTAGGCTTCTTGGATTTATAGATTAATTCTACAGACCTGCCTCAGTCTAAAGTGGAACAAGTGAGGTGGAAATATGAAATAAGCCAAAACGCAAGTAAACTTATATATGCTTAATTACATTACCCTTAGCATGAGAACTCCTCTGGACTGGGCTTTGCACAAATTCGAGAATTCCCCCTGCTCCAAGATCTCCCGGGGAAATCTACTGGGACTGTGGCAGCTGTCGTGAAGCTGCCATTCCCAGAGCAGTGATGGCACCCCATAATGATACTGCTGTAAAAATGCTCTCACTTTCTAACCCCGTAGCAGTTCTGAAACTGCTGATAGTAAGGTGTCAGGCTGAACAAAAGATTCCACTGATCCAGTCACCAAGAGCTGAACAGAACAGTGAACGCTGGCTTTCTCTTCGTCTTTCACAGAGCCTGCTCCTGCTTCAGCAGGGCCAGGCTCCACTTGGGGTGAAACTTCCAAGTAATTTAATAGAAATTCCACAGATTTGCTGTCTTGTTATAGAAGATACTTTCGATTTATTTCCACCATGTAAATCATTGCCCACTACTATGGTTCCAGCTTAAACTGGTGACTTCTAGCCATAAGAGAAAAAGAGGGATCAGTCTCTGATTTCTTGCAGGTTCTTCTCTGGTTGAATTCAATTTAGTTACTTTGCAACAGCTGCTCTCCTGAAACATTATGTCTATATGTCTGTTAGATACTGCTACCCTCTGTAGGAAATTTGCTACAACTTGTCAGGATGAGGAGGTCAGAAAATAATTGGGTGCATTCAGCAAGGGTTTAGACATGCACTTAAACCGTGAAAAGTTGTTCTGTCACCAAGAGATATTGGTATTGATCAGAGAGGCAAACTTCTTTCAGAGTTTGCTCCATATCACTGACTTGCAGTTTTAAGGGAATCATCATTATGGGCTGGTCTGCAGAATGCTGTACTGATCTCGACACACACAACCTGAAACACGCATCCTATTCTCATGAGCACATGTTCAGGAATCCAAGCTCTACCATAAAAGCACGCAAAGAAGAGGATAAATAAATCCAGAGAGATACTCACCCTGAGGAAGCTGCATAACCCCGGTACTTATACCTGAGATAATGTCTCCTAATAAGTATTCCTTCACTGGGTAACGGGGAAGCCATTTTAAAATTGGTAAGAAACTGTAAAGATGAGACTTGGCTTTCTTAGAAGAACAACTGAAAATATAAAGCAGAAAGAAAGAGTTAGACACTAGCAGGGGACAAACAGGTTGAAAAAATTGTCTTTCATCCCTGTGCAGGGAAACAGCTCCATTAAAGGCAGGCTCAGACCCCTGATGACAGTAATTTCTCGACAAAGCTTAAGCACAAACATCTATGACTCCAGTTAATTTAGCTCTTTATCACATGTTGGTTGCTGTGCACAAACCTTATGGAACTGTAGAAGAGAATCACAGTCTTGCGAGGCTAGAGGTCAGTGGGAAGCGAAACTGTTCCAGCCCATGCACGATTGAGCAGTCACACAACACTTTTTGCCAAGATCATTCCTAGTAACGATCCCCTGAGGATAACTTGCTTTCTGACAGTAGTTTTCGCTCATTAAAGTGCTTTGCAATGTTTTTTCCTATTTTTATTTACTATTTGCATGCTTTATGCTTCTTTGATTATAACATTTTATGTTATTATGCTTTTTAAAAAAAAAAATTATTTTACTAATGCTTATTACTGTCACTGGTATCGATCAGCTAACTTTAAGGCTATTTGAGAACATAACCCTTCTTTACCCTGAAAGGAAATGCACTGAAGCCAGCAACACTGATCCTTGTGTCTCTCTAGCAGAGTTATTAACCTTTTGAAACCCTGACTCATGACAAATGAATAGAGCCAGGAAATAAGTATCTCTATCCAGTACTGCCATACATCATACTTTGATTGTACTGTGGTAAGGAAGTTTAACCTTGGGTAAAAATATAACACTGGGATCATATAAATGCTTTTCTGTGTAGGGGAACTGCAAGAGAACTGCAGAGATTTGTTAACATTTCTGAATTCCATGGGACTAATTTGCATAGTTAAGAAGCTTATGGCTACAAGTGAGAGGGGAACTAGAGTCATCCGCAATTCTCCATGTTTAAGCAGATTGAATCACAAGTCATAGCTCAGGACAATTTTGATCCACATATTTTTTATTCAGGACAGATAAGTTTTTTGAGGTGGAATTAGGTGCCACTACCATTAGAATGGTCATTTCATTAACCAAAAGAAATCTCCAAATGTTAAGTCATGTAAACAGGAATATTTCACAGACAAGCAGTCAGGTGGCAATCATGTGTTGCCTTGCAGAACAAGGTTCTAGCAAGAAATTGAATGAATTCTGCAAATGAAGCACAGATAAATATAAAGCTTATGAGACCTTAACTAGAATAAGTTTCTCTTCATTATCCTCTGGTACCACAGAGCAAGAGTTGCAGTTAAAGACATTCCCTAACCAGATGATACTTAGATTCCAAGGCAGGTACTTAAAAGCTACAGCATGCCTCTGTTAAGTCCCTATTAGACTAGTAATTTAGATTTCTACACAGCTATCATACATCTCCATTCTTCTTCCGTGAAAGGATCATGTGAAGCATTAATTTGACCATAAGTATTTCCATGTAAAAAGGACAGATATTTTTCTGGGTCTTATGAATTCCTGTCACATGATTTGACTAATACTTCACATTCCTATGCCGCATATTTTTCCTTTGCCCTTTCATAAAGATTCAACTAATTTATGCATTTTTTGTAATAGTTATATATTATAATATAAAACCACACATACGACTTCATCATAGTCTTGCTGAATAATCAAAATAGAATTAGTGCTTTTATCTTTTAGGTTTCTTTGAAGAGATTACTAGCTATGAGCATGAATAAATTAAGAATTAAAACATTTCTAACCAATAAAATAAAGATAAGACAAAAAACCCTACCGACAAGAATGTACAATCTTCTGCCTTAAAGTCTGAGGTGTTCTTTCTCGTCTGTGCAGCTGTCCTTGCAAGAGCTCTTGGTTATATATTGGTCTCTCTACACAATACATCTGGGTTTGCTCAAGACATGCTTCATGTTCTTGAGCATGTTCCATAGTTGATCTCATGGAGCAGGAGCCAAGGAAGAACAGTTCCACGGTCTCTACTGAAAAACCTGGTTGTAGACAAAATAAGTTTCGTTACTTTTTTAACCTTGGATTTGGTATTTCCTTTCAAAGAATGTATTTTGACAAGCTAGAGGCAAGAACTGTGAATGCAGTTTAAAAGCACTAATTAGATAGTCTGTAACAGCAGTAAGTAAATAAACCACACTCACAATCTTTACTATATGGAAGCCATTAATTCATGCTTGTCTTAGGTGAAGAAAGCTTTTACATTAATTACTCTGTAAATAATTGCAGAAACAAAATTGGAAGGTTATATTCATGCTTATCTGGATTTTCCCTCCTCAACCTTTAAAGAAAATGTCAGTGTCAAAGGGAGATTACTTTATTGCTGAGTTACTTCCTGCTTACTCACAAGCTGTCACGTCCATCTCCAAAAGACAGAACTCCAATTTTAACACTGAGAAAGCCACTTCTTTCTTCCAGATAGCCAGTTGCTTCCCGCGTCCATCCACCTGCTTTCCCCTCCATTTCAGAGGCTTCTTTTTCCAGACAGCATCTCAAGGATGCACAATTCACTACTTTCAAAAAGTTATTCTTTCAATGGATGTGCCACTTACTGCTATTCTCAGTCCCGCACCCACTAAAACAGGAGTCAGGAGATGTACACAATTTTAAAACTAGCCAGAAGGATTGTAAACATCTATTCGTCTGCCTGATTCAGTGCCATAAACATCTTAACATGTTTAGAAGATACTCTGATAATTCCTTTGCCCCGTGTTGGCTGCTTCTAAAAATATGGGGCAAGAAATGTAACTCCGAATTATGAGCAAAATGACAGGACTGCTATATCGTTAAGCAGAGATGCTGGCTAGCACTACATTTGATGACAGAACATGAGTGCAATGGGAAACAGAGCCATAATTGTGAACAAGGCCCTCGGGCTCCAGTCCAGCAAGTCACTTAAGCATGTGTTTGCCTTCAACCAAGGGAGCTAACCCAGAGGTGTTTAGTTTTTAGCTGTACATCAATACATTCCTAGAAAAGGGTTACTGTGCAGAAATTAAACAAATTGCTACCTAAACACTCAGACAAAGCTAACCACAATTGGTCCAATGTTCTGATTCAGCAAATACAGTCTGCCTGGCAGCAAAATATCAATATTGCTACCTAAGCCTTCAGTCTGATGAAGGTGCTGGAATTTTCCACTCAGGGCTTGCTGTTCTCTGTCTCCTAGGACAGACACAGCCTAGTATCTCTTCAGTTCTCATTATTTTGTAAGCACCATTTTCCCTACACAGTCAGTCACAAAAGGGTATTTTTACTGAAATCATAATTTTTTATTTACACCACATTCAAGATTTATTTCACCTTTATTGTGTGAAATAAGATACCAAAACTTGTGTGTAAGAACAGTATCATATCAAGGGTACTATCAGAGATTGTTACCTTTGTACTCCTGAAGCACATCTGAAGCTTCTTTTACATCTTTCCATAGTTTCAATTCACTGAGAACCCTGAATGGCATTTTGTGAACTGTTTTCTCATGTTATTGTTTAGCAAATTGTAACTCTCAGCATCACAATTTTTTCTCCCTACCTGCAGATTTTGATCCAGTCAACATTAGAATAGGATTGTTCTACCAGCAATTTCCATCTGAGCAGCCCTCTGGCTTTCTTCTCACCTCCATATTATCACATGTATCTTATTTCATATTTACAGCAATGCCATCTGTACTAAGATGTGTGCTTGGCCACTAACACCTGTAGCACTTTTTTTCCACGTCAGTATCTACCTACCCACAAATACCACTTCCTACTTCGTGTCTTGCCCTGCCACAAAGTGAGCTACCCATGAATCCTAGTGTATTAACTTCCCCCCAGTGAAACTGAAACTTTAAGCAGCCTAGTGTCTGCTGGAAGGGCAACACAGCAGGGCACAAGCAATCCAGGAGCCTTCTGAGGTGCAGTGATGATAGCTTCCTGCCACAGGTGATGGAGGAGCTGACAAGGAGATATGCTCTGCTGGACCTGATACTTATAAACAAGGATGAACTGGTCAGGAATATGAAGCCTGTGGGCAGCCTTGGCTGCAATGACCATGAGATGGTGGAGTTCAGGATCCTGAGAGAGACAAGACATATAGCAGGCTTACAACCCCAGACTTCAGGTGAGCAGACTTTGGCCTGTTCAGGGACCTGCTTAGAAGAATCCCATGGGATATCGTCCTGAAGAGAAGAAGGGTCCAGCAGAGCTGGCTGATTTTCAAGGATTACCTCCTCCTGACTCAAGAATGGTCCATCCCAAGCAACAGGGATCCAAGCAAGAGTGGTAGGAGTCCTGTGTAGATGAACAAGGAGCTCCTGACTAAACTCATACATGAGAAAGAAGCATATGAGAGGTGGCAGCAACAGTAAACACTGGGGAGTCAATCATCTGGGAAGTGGCTGTGCAGAAAAAGACCTGTGGGTCCTGGTGAACAAAAAATTTGAACATAAGCCAGCAGTGTGTCCTTCTGGCAAAGGCGGCCAGCAGCATCCTAGACTGCGTTATGCAGACCATAGCCAGCAGGTTGGAGGAGGTGATTCTTCCCCTCTCCTCAGCACTGGTGAGGCACATGTGGAGTGCTGCTGGGTCCAGCTCTGGGCTCCCCAGTGCAAGACATGGGCATCCTGGAGAGGATCTAGCAAAGGACTATAAAGATGATTAAGAAATTGGAGCACCTGACATACAAGGAGTGACTGAGAAAGCTGGGATTGTTCAGCCTGGAGAGGGAGTGGGGAAATCATAACAATGGATATAAATACCTGATGCAGCAGGGAGTAAATAAACAATGGGCACAAACTGAAATACAAGAAAATCTGTTAAAACATAAGGAAAAAAAATTACCGCAAGCATGATCAAACACTGGAACAGGTTGCCCACAGAGGTTGTGGAGTTTCCATCCTTGGAGATATTCATAATCTGACTGCACATGGTTTTGGGCAACCTGGCCTAGGTGACCCTGCTTGAGCAGGGGGGTTGTCGTCCTATGACCTCCAGAGGTCCCTTCAAGCCTCAACCATTCTGTGATTCCGTAATGGTCCCTTATGTCATTATTCACATAGAATGTATCTTTTCCGGTAATTAATTGGTGTGTTCTGGCAACATCAGCCTCATTTAGAAATTATGAAGCAATTTTAATCAGTCTTAAACAGAAAACCCACTCAAACAAATCAGACAAAGGAAAACTACAGCTGCATACAAAAAGCACAAACCAAATCAGTTCAGAGGTTTGGTTTCGGCCAAACTGTTCCAATAAAATGAGAATATAATCAAAACATTTCTATCCAAGGTTTTAAAAACATGCACTCCTCCTTCCTGTTCCAAAAGACATAGCAACACAAAATAGCCCCCTGCTAACCCCCAAAAATTCAGGTCCAAACCCCCAAAATTGGGTTACATACTTTCCACATTCAAGTTTGTTAAGCTTCAAGTAGATTGGTTAATATTTGGAAGAGCCACACAAGTTTGTAATGTAAATCTAGATATGGAGAGGTCTTAAGACCTCCAGTTCCTTTCTCATTTCTGTATCATGCCCAGACTCTTCCAGGTACTATGAGCATATACAGAACAACAGAATTTAGGTCCTGCTTCTGTTCACCATGGTGAAATAAATGATACAGATATATTTGAGTAACTGAACACAGCTCAACTCTAAATCAATTATCCAGATGATGGCAAGTATTAATCTGAAATACTACCAGAGGTCACAACCCAAGTTTCACCATCACTCAGTTCGAAGGTTTTTAAACTGTAGATTGAGCATTTCTGATTCTGTTTAAACAAGGAAGTTACACTGCACTGAATCATGAGAACCCCCTAACACAAAAGTATACCTGAGGGAGGATACAAGAGGATCTTGTGTTTAGCTATGGTTCACAGCAGATACCAGAACACAGAGAACAAATCACATGCCATTAAAAGAGGTCCTAAATCTACCCCGAAACCATAGCTGGATGCATCATTTTATGTATTGCACGCCATGTCACCAACCTAATCTTAAGAGCCCTACATAACCATGTTCTCTGATGGTAATTTTGAATACTAAGCTGTAGATAATACAATAAAGATGGAAGTCTTTAATATTGTCCATGTCTTTTGAAAAGCACACACAAAGCAAGAACTGAGATACTTGTGCATATAACAGATGATATGCGTTGTCCATAGAGCCACAAAACAGCAGCATTTCATGACTGGTTGAAGCGTCTCTCCAAGTGTTTGCTGAATAGCAATATGACGAACTGCCAACAGAGATAGCCAATGCTTGGAAATTCAGCCTTGCCCTTCACTCCCAGCATGCTCGAGGAAGAGCAAAAGCAGGTACTGTAATTTTCATTAAGACAAAGCTTACTGCTATGATTTCTGAAAACTCCCAGACCTTTATACAAAGGAAGAGAAAGGCAATTTCTGGGCATCTGAGTCTTAATTACTAGTGGAATACTGTTCTTAGACAACCTTTGAACTTCATGGCAAGCAGAAAATTAAAAAGCTATAAGAAACACTGCCATTAATCTTATCAGCCAGATAAGAGTTGAGCTGAAGTAGTTAAAAGCTGTATGCAAAAGACTTAAGAGTTGGTGATTCTTTATCTGACTGATAAAGGCCTGTCTTATGTCTTTACTGCTATTATCGAATTGAAGGTGTTAAATAAAAAAAGTGAAGCAAACATCTATTTATAACACTATCACTAATAATTAAGTACTTCCTCTTTCCAATATTAGATGATAAAGGAGGGCTGTCAAGCCATCTACACTGATTCTTGTAGAGGACAATAATTTTTGATCCAGTCTGCATGAATTAGAATGCAGCCATAAAATTTATAACGACCACGATTTGGCTGCTGTTCCTTAGAGTCAAAATATGACTATGAGGAGGAAAGAAAAAGAAAAAGAAAAAAAAGAAGCTGGAGACATGAAGAATAGCGTGCTGTGTGACTGTTGCAGCTTTCATAGGCTTATAATTACAAAATGGGCACTTTTGCCCCTAACCTTGTGTATTTAACCTTCATGTATCTGAACTACCTAATGCAACAGGGGGGAGTCAGTGGCAGATCCATTGATTTGCCTGTTTTAATAGAGCAGAAAACCTTTCTTCTGGTAGCTAAGCACAGAGTTGGTTTAAATAGTGGAAAAGCATGGGTAGACAGTACTAGTACAGCGTTACAGTAGAAAAACACATCTGTGCTGGGGAATTCCAAGTTAGATCATGAACAGCAAGTCTATGAAGTATTTTGTATCTTTAAGCTTACAAATACAGGTGACTGCCATCAGCCAAAGGGCTGGTGGAAAAACTGCCACTCTATGTAAAATATGTTCTCCCAAATGTACACTGAAAAGCAGAGTTATTGCAAAGTTGGTTCCTACTGTCTGAAGAGGCTAGACACAAAAATTGAGGCAATTTTAGGAACCACATGTTCTCTCATTTCTTTCTTTCCCCTCTGGCCTCACTCCCCAGTGCCCTATGCCCTTCCACTTATCACCTTGAGTGATACGTATAAAATTAAACCAAGCCGGAACAGAAGTTTTTTTAAAAACAAGTACAAAGGTGTAAAATGACTGGGTGGGGTCATAAGGAATGCATTCTCCCAGTTTTCTTGGACTGTGCTTATCATCCTCATTCCTCCTCCACTACTCCCACTAAATCCACTAATGAATGGATTGTTTAGACCTGTAGCCTTCATGTAAAGCTTCACAAATTTAGAAATAACTTGTGAAGCAAACAGAGTTTTCCTTGTATATGTCCTAAGCTAAGAAGTGCACTCCAGAAATGAACCTTTGGGAAAAAAATTAAAATTAAAATTAAAAATCAGGACCTTAAATTCCTATGTAGCTCTTAGATAGGCAAAATTTCCACTCTACTCCACATAGAAAGGTGAGATGGTTACAGAAACTGTGTTGGATTGTGTGATAAAAGCTCCTCCACACACCCACAGCTACTCAGAGGGACAATGGCAGGACGGAGAGCCTGGATAATACCCTGCTGGGCTACTCCCAGGTCCATGGCAGGAGTCATCAGCCCATCAAAGGCTCATCTCCACTAGTCCAGAGCAGCATGGGAGGGTCAGCTATGGGACCACGGGAGACCCTGCCAGCTCTAGGTGTGAGAGCATATGCCTATCTCTAAGAGTAAGAGCGAAAGCATGGGGCAGGGTGGGGGGGAGCTATTAGGACCTGGGAAGTCCTGGCCAGCCACGTGTGTGCACATGTGATGGTCTGCACCACCAACTGCTCCAGTCCTGCTTATGGCCTTGAGGGCTCATAAGCCCAGCTGCCAGCAACCGGGGAGACTGGGATGCAGGAGCTAGCTACTGGGCAGACTAAGTGTCTAAGCCCAGTTGCTGGGGGGATCCACCTTGTACATACATATGTGTGTGTATGTGCTTGTGTATATCTCTCTATATGTGTATATATCCTTACTATTGGACCTCAATCCTGCTTAGCCAGAGAGAGGAGGAGAATGAGGCTGTCAGTGTTGCCTGACTAATCTGTGCAACTTGCCATGTATGTATGTGAATATGTTGTGTATATACATGTTCTGTGTGCATATGCCTGCTGGGACTACATCTTCAGCCTTGATACTGGTTGGACCTGGGGACATGGAGCAGCGGCAGCAGCCTCACCTTCCTCAGGCTGTTGGATTCAGTATGATGTATTTTCCTCTAATAAACTGATCTTATCCACTGAAAAGAGCATTACGACAACATGTGAGGCACAGAGATCCTTGTCTCAGAAAACGGTAACAAATTAGACCTATATTAAAAAGAAAAAAAGATTAGGTAACTGATAAGGGGTATTTTATATTTCATGTGCCTTGCCAAAAAATACTTCAGTCTCTAAAGATTTACTCCATGGACTAATGAATTTGTTAGTATCTTAATGGTATCTCTTATCAACCAGCAATCTTATGTTTGTTTTCAACAAGAGAATATTTTGGGAACCTGTTATGATGATTGGGCTGTGTAATCAATTCCACATAAGACAAACACCTGGAGCACTTTGAGCAGCAGAACACTGGTCTCTTTCCCTCTCAGATATAGATAAGAGATGGCTTCTGTTTCCAGTGCAAACACTTTGATGGCCATGAGAACCCATGGAAATATGATCATTCTTATTCCTGCTTTTCGTAGCTTCAGTGACCTTGGGTCTGAACCTGCCATCCTCACCCCTTCTGAAATCCAAAAGCAGTAGCAAGCGATAGTGGAATCAGATAAGTTAATCAGAACGGTACCACGGCTGATGACCCCTTTGTCATGCATAAGCCAACTGATAAGGATGTACATCCCCTCAGAGACAGGTAATCATTTGCTAGCTTCATTTTTCCAGAGGCAATCCACTGCCAAAAACTTTGCTGGAGCGGACTTCATCATAAAGCTCCAGTTGATGATCAGAGGAGAGAACATAAACCAAGATCATGCATACATACCAAGCTAACTCAGAATAACTTCTATGGTTCGTCTGACCTCAGTGCACCAATAACCTCCAGCAGCTGGTTCATCTTTTCTGGCAAAGTGGAACAAGCAGACATCAAACAAGTGTCTGCGCAGAAGGGAGAAGTTACATGACATGCTTCCTTCAGCAGAGAAGCCACCAAAAGTCCTTTCCCTCTGTAGCTGCTTCATCAACCCTGTTTACACACACCACTAGCCTCTCAAGTGCTGCATCAAGCTAAAAATAAATAAAACAAAACAAAAAAAGCAGAAGGTTGTTATTTATAACCAGAATAGTTTCAGTCATCATGTTTACAGTGCAAACCTCTCAAGTCATAGGGGAAGCTGAAGGATAGATAGTAAAACACAGTGTGGTCACAGGAAGAAATGACTGGGGCAGGGAGAGGGAAGAAGAGGGGGGTTTAGGATGGATTATAAATTATATTCCAGTTTCACTGCTGAAAACAAGGCACGAAGTAACCACTTTCCTTAACTAATACGAGATTTGGAATGTCTCCAATGATCTTCTACGAGGATCTCTTCCTAACACTTTCTGAAAGGATTTGCCACTCTGCAGTATAGGCTACAGCCATTGCCGTACCTGAAGAAATTCCTGAAGAACTGTTGCTTCTGACAAAGCCAACAAAGACCTTCAGCACAGGGCAGACACCCTCTGGGAAAGTAGTAATGATAACTATTTATATAAGCTGCAACTCTGTTGCTGCTGTTTTGACAAAGAAGTTCAACTTCCCTATCCATGTTAGAATCTGCATTTGGAAGAAACATTTCATTCTTGGTAGCTATTTTATAACACACATTTTCTGTGTATATCTTTTGTGCACCATGTATCAAACCAAATCCTACATGAGCAGGGAGTAGGACTTGACTTCTGACAGATCCTGTCCCCACGCAACTGCTGCTTGGTTAAGATTATATTATCCAAGCGATAGCGTTTTCCTGTCTCCTATGTACTTAAGGGCGTTGCTTCATGTTCTGAAGGTGATTATCAGCCAGCGGGAACGACATTCCTCAACATCTTGACGCCAAGGTTACACATAAAGGCCACGAGCGTATAGTCTGTGAAGAGCTCTAAGAGAGCAGTGGTGTTCATCATCCATGCATGCAGTAAAGCTAAGAATCCACCTACCAAAACATCATCTATACCAGATTTGTAAAGATGTCAGTCACAGAGTTTAGTTCAAACAGGTTTGTAGGGGCAAAGAGTTCTCCAATTGACTCTTCTGTCTGGCTGAACAATCCAGCATTTCTGCAACAGCTAACACTAAAACAGGGTGCCGTAACAAAGGAACTGGAAGAGCAACAAGGGTGTCTGGGCTGAGGATCATCAACTGAAATGAAGAAAGGTTCATTGAGTAATTTTCTGGTAACTTCTTGAAAGAACCTTCCTTCCTCAGAAACACGTATGCAAAAGAAACAAATGTCACCAGAAAGTAGGGAAAAAGAAAATCAGACTCACTACATCTGTAAGTTAAAAAGACTCTGGTCACCTGTTCAGCTATATGGACACAAATACAGCACCATCTATAGCATTGCAATGCCACAGTGAAAAAAGATCATAAGCATTGATTTTAAACATGAAACTGGTAAAGAAATAAAAACAGAAACACATAATACAGAACTGAAATCAAGAAAACAAGAAGTATAGTGCAAAATTGAACAATAAAATGGACCAGAGACAGAAGATAAAGAAAGAGTAAACCTGAAAGAAATAGGGAGGGCTTAGAAAACAATGTTATGTCAAAGCTGTGTAGCTATGGCACTATCCTAGTAAAGCAGAAGATGCAGGTTAAATCCCAACATGCTGAAGTGGTGACTGAACTCAGGTCTAGCTTTCTCTAGGAAAGGACTTTAACCATGTTATGCCATAAAGTTATGACAGCAGCAGCAAAACTTCAGTATTTAGAGAAGATATTATGAATGCCTGTATCTATGAAAGATCTGTGGTTTTGTTCCTAACATGCCTCTTCAGACATGCCTGAGCCTAGCAGAGCTCTGTGAAAACAGAAACGGGCAGTTCCCTGTGGGCACTTCTGAGTAGCAATCTAAGTTTTCTCCTGCATGGTATATGGAGTTTTGAATTCTGCTCCATGAAAACCAGGTGCCCAAAATTGAAATTTTGTAATGCCTAATCAGCTCAATCCTTAATTTGATCTGGCCCTACTAGACTCAACTCCAACAAGGATGTTTCAAACAACAGACACTGCAATCTCCGATTTAGATTGGAAAATTCTGCCCATGCTTTAGTTAAGAGAGGTTTTCTGAGAAGTTCTCTAAAGTCCCAGCTCTGCCTCAGAACCTGATTTCCATAAAATAAATGAAAATGAACAATTTGACCTTAGCTCTAGTCCAGTCTAGGTGTCAGAATCTCAGGTTTTCAATTAATAGATTAAAATCTATTAATTAGCTAAAAAACCCGACCAACCCAAACCAACCCACAACACCACAAGAACGCAAACAAAATTGGACATACAAAATGGTAGGCAACAGTCAAAGCACAGCTGCAAAACTTGATCCACCACTGCCTGTGCAAAACTGGTAAGAATTCTTCAGTGAAGGCTGGAGAAAGAGAGACTCCACCCAGGCAGTGAAAATACAGGTTTGTTGTCAAAAAACTCCCAAGAAGGCAATTACACTATTGTTTATCACATAGAAGGCCTTCCCAGCTTGCTCTTACACAAAACAAAAGAAACAGTTAATGCAAGTCTTTGAGAACAGTAGTCCAAGTTCCTGCATAGGCCAGTTATTCACATATGTACTCTTATGATCATTAATAAAATCTAAATCTTATCAATGCAACTAACTTGCAAAATCCATTCAGCTGTCTGCACAAACTTAGAGCCATATCCTCATACCCATGGAAGTACTTGATATTGTCTGTCTATACCTTTCTGATTACCTGGGCACATGGAAAATAACTACAAGACTTGGACTTTGCTGCTGCTTATACTTCTGAAGAGCAAAAAGCTACAGATAACTAGCTATAAAATAATAGCAATGGCAGCTCTTGCAGCCATACTAAGAAATACTATCAAAAAGGACTACCAAGAAATACTACCTAGCAGGACAACATTCTGCTGGCTAACAGATCTAGGGAAGAAAACACATCAGGATAAGGAAGGCGTTTAATTCATTAAACTTAACTGGGAAATCAATAGGCTAATTTGATCTTGAGAATTTTAGCTTCAGCATGGTCATCTTGTGCTGAAAGTTATACATCTACCAAACGATCAGACAGAAAAACACATGCTTTAGAAAACCAGTTCTTACAGAAAAAACATATCAGCAATGAAATAGAAGAAAAAATAGCAGTCAGCAGTTCATCAGATTCAGAAGGAAGTATACGCTGGATCATGGGGAAATGCATGAGAGATGTCGAAAGACCCTTGTATAAAACTATTCAGAAAAAAAGTGATTAGTATTAAGAAATGAGGGAACCCACAAAAGGTACTGAACCTTGAGTTGTGAATTAAAGCAATCTGTTTCAGTGTTGGAGAGAAGATGGCATAATTAGTAAAGAATGAAAGACTTTTTGGCTTTCTCCCTGTGTGCTAATGTTAGCACAGGAAGAATGGATGGCTGAAGTAACACAAGCTCTTCCCAGGAATTTTGCATACTCTAATTTAATCCTCCAACTGACATCTAATGTACATGCACAGATACATTTCATTATTCTTTGAGATCCACTGTCCTTCCATTATTTGGCTAAAGGCCTGACGCTACCATGTAGGACAACAATTTGAGAAACTGCCTGGATACCTTTAAGAAGTTGCTAGGAAAGTTACAATAATGTAAATGCTTCAGTCACTGTGCATTCAAACTGGGAACTAGGGGACAATGACATATTAAGCCTTAATAGCTGCCTATTAAATCAAGCATAGTTTAGGCCTAGTAATTTCTGGTTGCAGCCCAATCCTGTCAAGTTTACATTACTTGTAGCTGCTACTACCACGCTGACCTCTGCCTTGGTAACAACTGACATAACCAAAGCTAAAGCTGAGTAAATCAGCGTGGCTAGGACAGCCTGCACAGGGAAGGGCTAATGCAGAGAAAACATGGAACAAAAAAACCCCACCAAAGTGTAGAGTGGAAGCTTGTCTTCTCCAGGGGAAAACTTCCTCATGACAAAAAAAGCAGCAGGCTCCAGAGTTATGAATTCCTTTGTAGCTCCTTAACAGGGTTGACTTTAGCAGATGATCAGCCAAACCAAGAGAAGCAGAAGAGCTCAAAGGACTCCATGCTTCTCTAGGCAACCCATGGGCTGCACAAGTCTTGGTCACATTTAGAGGCTACAGCTACAGTCCAAATAAATAGTAGTTTAAGACAAATAACAGTCTATCTATACTATAATAATAATCAAAGCAGACTGATTCTTCTTTCCATTTTCATTCCAACATTCTTTTCATTTCCATTCCAACACATTTGGTTCTACTTTCTCAAGTTATTAGCAAAAGAACAACGGTACTGCAGCCATGGGCTAGATCTGTGCCTCACTACTGCATGATTTTAGTGTCACATTAAATAATAACCAACTTCCCATGTGGTTTTGGAATATTTAAGTTCTAAAAACACTGCATCCTTGGGGACAGGTTACTATACCTATGAAGAACTGTGTGCTAAAGATGTGATTTGAATCACAGTAATGGACTAGAAACTCCAAAAAAAAAGGCAATACTTGATGGCTGTTTAGTGCCCCAACTAAAGAGATATGACAGCTGAACCCAACAGAGCACTTCAGTAAGCACTCAGCTCAGAAAACTGGGCTCAGTTTGTGGCAAAGGCTAAAGACTTTGCCATTTCCTAGGCCCTTTCCCCCAGGATCGTGCTTAGCCATCTTCTCTTCTTTTAACTGTGTCAGCCTTTAAGCAAACTGTTACCCTACACAAAATTTGTACAGTACAATCAAAAAACCACAGCTCTGGACAGATTACTTAGGCAGAGGAAATACGGTTTAGCGATCAGAACCCAAGCCTGAAAGTAGCAGCAGGTTTTTTTCTTATTGGACTTAGAGCTTTCCTTTGCTGAAATGTGAATCTGCTTTATAATGCAATATTGCCCCAGCTCCCCCCACAAATATACCTTTAAGCATAGTGAAGCTCTTAGCAGGAGACTGCTGAATTTAAGGCCCTCAAGTCTATACAAGGGGGTAAATGCTATCTCAAATGAATATGCCTTATCAGCTACCAAAAGCAGCTTTGCATGGGTAAAAGTCCATTCTCTCCCTATACCCTTTCCCCATTCCATTTCAGAGATGTTTCACAGTATGTTGCAAGACAATTAAAAAATACTTTGGTTCAGGAATACTGCTAAATGCAGAACTGGAACACCTATCATGTGTCCCAAGAAGGCCTGGAATTGCCACAAACCAAGTATTTCAAAGTGTGGTTACTACCACTTGAGAAAGGACAACGTGAGAGTTGATTCCCGCAGAGTTAATCCAGTGCAAGTCACCTACACGTGCTTGCTTCTGAAACTGTACAGAACCAAACCCCTAGTTTTTCCATTTCTATAGCAGCTAGTAAAGCAGCATCTTACTTACGAAAATTCTGTAATATAAATCAAGACTTCTGTTAACCCAGAATACATTCTCCTGCACATCCAGTAGAAGACATTTTAAAAGTCTGTCTGAAAATTTTAGTCTTCCTCTGTGAAAACTTCAGCCAAAAAAATTCTAGCGGCCAGACCCTTGTTAAGACTGTCAGTCATTCCCCATCCACACCAATGCTGTGCAGCTGTGTTACTGTGATAGATATGGAGAATTACGAATGTACATTCTGCTGAATCATCAGCAGAAATAACAGCAGCAATTTTAATTTTTTTTTTTCTGTTTCTTACTACTGGACTATCTCTAAATGCCTGCTGCAACAGCCGTTTGGGTTATCTGAAATTTTGAAGCATCCCGAGAACAGCTTTAAACCATCTTTCAATGTTCAGACAATTAAAAGTTTTGCAATAGCAGCATGAGCACCAGCACTGCAAATTTAAGCCTACTTACTTTTCCAGCTGGCTTTTCCTGGTTGCTTTCACTGATCCCTTCTCAGGAGTTCAAAACGTTCCCACAGTTTGCAGACCAGAAGCTGAAAAATACTGACACGGGGAAAGCCACAGCCTTACTCTTTGCCAGAAAGTTGGGAGGGCGTTGGGGGCAGGGTGGGGTGGGTGATGCGTGTGTGCGGAAATAGTTCAGTCAAGGTTTCGAAGCTCTTCGGGTTGAAGCTAGTAACAAGGCGCGAAGCAGTTATTTCTTGTGATTACAAGACTTCTTGGAGAGTCCCTCTGGCCTAAACTGACAGCCCGCAGCTTAACGTCAGAGGGGTTGCAGTCACTAGACGAGGAAATGACTGATCTCTCGACCTTCCTCTAGTTTCCCCTTTCTTTTTCTTTTTTTTTTTTTTTCCAGCCCCGCAAGTTAGCCCAGGTGTTTTGCGAGTACCTCACAGTTACCGGCAGCGTGGGTGCTGCCTGCTGCCCGGGCAGCCCCCGATCTTCAAGGAGCGCGTTAAGAGGAGGCGCGGACCAGCCCGGCAGCCTCGGAAAGCCGCCGGGGCCGGCGCCGCCTTCACGACAAGTGCCTTTTCAACCGCTCACGTCGCCCACGAAGCTCCGGCAGCTCCGCCGGGAGCCGGCGGGGAGGGCGCGGGGCGAGGAGGCAGGGGCCGGCGGGGAGAGGCGGCGAAGGAGGGAGCGGGGAAGGCTCGGCCAGAGGTGGGAGCGCGGTGGGAGCGCCGTCCGAGACACCGTCCCCCGTCCCCGTCCCCCGTCCCCCAGGCCAGCCCCCGGCCCGGGGCGACCGAGCCGGAGCCGCAGGGCAGCGGGAGAGCGCGACCCCGACGCGGCGCTCCTCACGGCGAGGCTCGCCCCCTCAGGAGAGATCCCCTCAGCAGGGACCCCTCCGCCGCCGGCCCCTCACCGCCGCGCTCACCTCCGCCAGCCCGGCCGCGCTCCGCTCGCCTCCAGGCGCTGCCTCCTCCCAGCCCCGCGGCCAGCCACC
>JAVJGG010000007.1:31995310-32014070 GCA_035590195.1 Aviceda cuculoides
GTCCCCCCTCAGCCTCCTCTTCTCCAGACTAAACAGCCCCAGCTCCCTCAACCGCTCCTCATAAGACTTGTGCTCCATAAGACTTTAGCTGAAAGTAATTCATAATAGTCCATCTCTGAAATAAAGTCTGCAAAATTTGTGCAAGTAAACTTCATGGTAGATTCTGCTTTTATACAGTTTGGTGAAGCTAAGAAGTTTTCTTACAATTACTCTTATTTTATAATTAAATATCAAAAAGTGTTAATAGCACGTTGCACAGCTTGCACTTCACAATTATACTATTGTGCTTACAATGAGCTGTTAGTGTAGTCGTATGTTATGTTACAAAACTCGCAAGCTGCAATCCTGAGCGACTGATCCTAGCCTGAGATCTGGACTCCTTTCCGTCCCCCCATCAGCTGTGACATTATTTACTGTGATAGGAAGTGTACGTGCTATATCTGGCTCAGTTTTCCATCTGTATTAGATGGACAGTAGTGTTTCTCTACTTCAGTGATGTCTTGTGGACATGAAAGAGTATAAGGCACCTAGATACAGTGTTAACAGGAACTGTAGAAGTATCTGACATTAGGAATCCAGCACAGCTACTGTTTCAGCTTAAACAAAATTTTAATTGTAAGCTAGAGTCTCTTAGGGAGACCTTTGGCACAGAAGGCATTGACACAGAAACTACATGATCATCTCTGAAGCACGTGCCTTGGTCTTGCTAACATGCATGCCCAGTTTTGTAAGCACAGACACTACTGTAAGCCCTAGCAGCTTGTTTCTGCCTGTTTTATACAGTCATCTTCCCTAGCAGATGAGCTGTCATGACCTTACGCAGGTAGGGTTTATTTCCAGTAACCAGACCGTGTCTACAGAGCTGTCTTGGAGTATACCTGGGAACAAATAGGCCTTAAGTGATATAGTCCCTGAAAACAAGGGGATTTCAGTTGTTTTGAACTTACTTGCTGGAAAGTCAAACCACTTTGGAGCCTTGTAAGGTCATGCTTACTGGACGTCAGCCTTCAAGATTGTCCTGTAATGCTCAGTCATGTTGAGTTTGAGAACCTGATGTGTTTTGCCACAGCCTACTGCCATATAGCACAAGCAGTGGACCTGCGGTTTCTTAAATGCCTCGATAGACATTCGGAATGTGTAAGGTGGCACGTATGAATTCTCTCTTTGATGTGTTTCCAACCTACATCCTGTGTGGAAGTATAGCTCTGACATACTCCAGTCCTATGTGTTACAAGGGAGAACTCTGCTAGCTTCCTCTTGCAGTCCTTCTCTCTGCCTCTCCAGGAATGCACACGTTTGTTGCAATGGTGGTGAGAAAGGTCATCATAGTAGATCACAGTTCATCACCGAAACCTTTTCATATATATGTCATCTTTTTTTTTTTTCTTTTTTTCCTCTTCATTTTTTCTAACTTGAGCAGTCAAAAAATGAAATTGTATTCATTTAGCACAAGTATTACTGCAGTGTTTAGAGAGTTGGAAGTGACTTAGGGGTGACTCTTCTGTTTCACATGGCTGAATTTCACAAAACAGTACAATTAAAAAATAAGCACTACTTGGTTTTAATTCTTCTATTTTGGTTTGCACGGTTATTCAGGGTTTCAGAAATTTCAATAAAATGTTAAGCATTGCTATTCAACTCTTGGCAATATCTCTGTGCTTTTTACTGTGTTTTTATTACTGACACCCAAAGTAATCTTGCAAAGTTGTCTGATAGTCACAAGGAGCACACTGTTTTCATAATGTGATGGTGTCTGTGTGTGCTGGAGTTGTCAGAAACTACCTCATTTGGGAATGCTGACAACTAGTTTTTAGCCTAGCCTTTTCCTTCTGTTCCTCCGCTTCTGGTATCTCATAGACGGATCTCAGATCAGCTTTCAGAATGTTTTAGCACTTGAAGTCAGCATGCCATAGAGAATAAAACATAATTTTTCCATGTTAACCTCTGCACTAATGCGGAAGCATTGCCTCGGTGCCTAAGAGATAAAGCACATCGCTGTGAATTTCCCAGAGCTCTTGAAATCTGCTTTCCAACTTCTAGTCTTGGGCCCACCTTTGGGAGCTCACTCACAAGGCATTGCCCGGCCCTTTTGCCAGCTTCAGAATAAATAAGGATAGGAGCTTAAGAGTCAGGCAAGCCCACACTGTCAGAGCAGACTGGAGGCCACTTAAATTCATCTGCCGTAGCTTCACTGTAGCCTGTATTTGGGGCCCTCGCCTGCTGTCCATTGGTGAGCAAGGCAGTGGTATACGGCGGTGTCTTACCTCACCTGCCGTCCATCCTGTTGCCTGGCAGAGCTAGCTAACAGAAGACGTGTCCCTCCACCTCAGCCCTTCCAGTTTGTGGCCACTGAGCATGGCACGGTCTGCGCCGGCACACGCGGCGGCGGCTGCCGGCCGTGCTGAGTGGGGACACCTCTGGCTGGGGGGCAGGAGGATGGACAGCGGGCTGCAGTCCCGCTTACAGCAACTGCACCAAGGTTTGCCAGAGCTCATCTCTTAGAGCCTGTCCTGGCAGCTTGAAGCCTTCTTTAAAATATAAATGGATATGACCTTTTTCGTTTTTGAACAACAACAAAAAGCTCTGACTGACAATGCAGGACAATAAAGAGAAGTCATATGGAGGAATATCAAAGTGGTCATTAGGACGATGCAAGATGACTGAGGTTTAAAATTGTGGGTCTGTACTGACCTTCTGTTTCCTGAAAGACTGCGAACTGGGAGCTCTGGCCTTTTCCATAGATGGGGTTGCGGGAGAAGGCTGAGTGTGTGGGTTGGCACGATGAGCCTGCGCCGGCACGCCGGTGCCAGTGTGGTGTCCAAGAAAGACAGCTGCCTGATGTCCATTTCTGTCCTGCACCTCCGTCACGTTAAGGGTGCTCTGCTGTACAGCAGTCCGCTATTTGATTATTGCACAGCGCGTTCCCTGGGCACAGCCATATGAGACTTGGCTTTCTATTAAGGTACAAGCGTTATCAGAACAGTTTTACTTGGCTGGTTTGTACCCTGGGGACAAGTCATGGTCGTCCTAGGTACTTTCAACACCCTGTCTGCTGTTGCCATGTATGACAGTGTAAGTATCTGAATGTGTGAAGAGTTCTTGTAAGAGCCATAAATTATGATATCAACATATGTGTCATCAGATTATTAAGCGTGAGAAGTCTTTTAGATGCTTGCGGCAGCCAGTGTTAGTTGAAAAACTGCCAGAAATTGTAATTCCATGTGGATATAAAAATGTGTATTGCTCATGTGCATATTTCTCGATAGATGCCGAGAGCAAACCTTGTTACCATTGAAATAGTTGGAAATGGGTTAGAAAATGTTTTAGCTACCCCAAAAACAACTGGGGTTTATTTCCTAACCACTTTCTTAGTGTTCAGATAGTTTTGTTTCTATGCTGAGAGGTGGAAAAGTGACAAAAATCCGTGCATGTAATGGTCTGGTAAAATTGCCTATATTTCAGGGGAAGAAAAAGAAGAGGAAGAGAGAAAAGTTGCAGGAATCAGCATCAGGTAGGCCATGACCAACTCTTACTTACCATTCACCTCAGGTATATTTTAGAAACCAGGGCTTGCGCTATTTAATTTTTACATGCTTTTCTCTAACACTTGCTTCTGATAGATGTTTTAAGATACTTCACTTTGAATGCAAGCTTGTGAAAATGCACACAATACATGTCTCCTTTCCCTTACACCTTTCTGTACAGCAGTCCTCACTGCATCAACATCTTTGGCTGAACTTATGCATTGCGGCAGTCACTGTCCTGCTTTACCTTTGCTTTTCTCCTGAATCAGTGTTGTATCATCCTTAGATTTAACTATGACTCAAATACTGTGTGGGATTATTGGACACTGGAAACTTCACACTGACCTTTTTGTAGCCACTGTATTTTTTATCGCTGTATTTTACATTTCTGTGTACACTAACAGCTGTCTAGTAGGTTGGCTAAAAACATCAGTGAGGTCTCCTCTTTGCCTGTAAAATATATACAAAGAAACACCCTGTTTCCCCCCCCCCCCAAATGGCTGGTATAAGAACCATAAAAAAATCAAACAACAAAACCAAAAACACACCAAAAAAATCCATGTAATACTGTAGCAAACAAACTTATTTGGAATGTGCAAAAACACTGTAACAGAAATTTGTTAAAGGAAAACAATCTTCTACAGGTACAGGCCCCAGAATGACAGCTGCCTACATCTGAAGCATGGTAAGAACATCTCTAAAGCTTTCCTGATGATAAAACTGAATTGTAAAATAAGCTTTCTGATAAATTTTATGCAATATGAATTTAGCAAAAATTGCAGAAGTATCATATCCCAAAGCTAATGTTACTTTGACTACTGATGGTTTTTATACCGGCTATCTATTAGGTGTTCACCATTTCATTTCTTAACCTTAATATTTTCAAATTGACCATACCTCACTGACTCGCTGCAAGTCTGCCTGTGGAGTGCAGGGATGGGTTTATTAAGCAGTGCAAACCCTCCCAGCCAGCAGACTGTCACAATTCATAAGAGCAGGCTAGAAGCTGGCTTCAGAGTACATTTTATATGCTGATATCTACAAGATGCTGGCTGGGTACACTTTTTAAAAATTTATTCACCTGTATACTAACAAAACATCTGCTAGGAATATGGGACTGTATTTCAGTTATATCAAGAATTTTCTGGACTGTACAGTGGTATTTCGTGTGTGGTGCAGGTTGGTTTTTTTGTTGTTGTTGTATTTCCAGCGTGTGTTTTCTCTCTTCATATCATATCATATCATATCATCTGCACAGAAGGTGGAATGACTAGTGATTACACATATCCAATAACACCATCTAGCCTGCGTGTGAGTGCACATGGTACCACAGTGAGATCCTCCTTTCTCAGTGTTTGTGTTGGAAGGCTGGTCCTTCTCTTCCTCTCGGTCTGATATATTTTCTAGTAGGAACGGCATTCATTTGACGTAATAGTTGCTTCTACACTGTCTAAAAAATAACACTTTCTAAACTCACCTATGCATTATAACAAAAATGGTCTCTTTATCCTCTTTCCCTCTGCCTTGTTGGGCCACATGATCCTCTTTTTACTCAGAGTGGTCAGCAAAACGGCCTCCTGTGGGCCCTCCGCTCTGCTTGGACTTTCAGCCAGAGAAAGCCCAGTTAAGGTTGCTCTGTGCAGTGTCAGTCATCAGCCAGTCAGCACGATTCAAGCCTCTTCTGCAGTTATGCCATTATGCTGGTTAGTCTAAACTTGGTTGGGTTTCAGACTGTGGGGGGTGGTTTAAAGCCAAAGTAAAGTTAAAAGGCAAAATGCGTGCTCTTTTTATCTTCCTGCTAAGCAAAAGTTTTTCAGGCAAGCAGACGGTCTTGCCTTTTGCAGTATGCCTGAGTCATGCTGATTTTAGATGTGGATTGCAGCATTTGGGTTCTGTAGCCTACACAACAAATGTAGCTGATCATTAGTTACAGTGACTGCCGTTAAGTATTATACCTTTAAAAAAAAAAAAAAATGCAAGTGCTTTAACCTTGAGTTTTATAATTGATATTTCAGCTTAGTTGCCTAGGTCCATGACAGTTGTATTTTTCCCTTTGATGTTAACACAGTACCAGTAAGCAAACCACATATAATTTTATCTGAATTGATGGGGAGCACTCGATTTGGATCGGCATACAACTAAGGTTCAAGTGGCAGTTAAAAACCAGGGGATATTTGGTTTCTTGGATGCCTTACAATCTAAGGATGACTGCCTTGCCTACTCTGAACTACTTTTGTTGGGAGTTTCTCTGTTTGCATTTTCCATAGCAGAGGATGAGTTGAAATAGAAGAGTATGAATGTTCTGAGTATGTGGGTTTTCTCTCTTTCCCTTTTACCCCTACACCCCTTCCTTCCTTCCCCTTAAGCTCTGTAACGGTGTGGAAACTGTTGGTAATAATACCTGTCTCTCTGTCCTCATGCAATTTATAACACGAAGTATGAGAACAGTAGGTATCTTCTTCCATTGAAGGGGGAGTGTGCTGTTGACTCCATATATGCGCATGTAGGCAGCCTCACTAAATGTTGCGTGCCGAGCAAATGCTCTCCACTGGAGACGTATAGATCTGCTCTAGCTGGAAGTAAATGCACAGAATGATTTAGGGAACCTGAATCAGCCAGACTTCAAAGTAAACTTCTGAAGGTTAAGACTCTTGCCCTTTGCAAGCCTAATCCAAAGAATGTTTTGCCCACAAGCGTAATATCTTACCAGGCCCACAGCAGAGCTGTTGTAGTCTTTACTGGATGGAGATAATAAGTTTGGGAATGCCTTTCAGTGAGTGCCGCAAAGAGCTCTTGAAGACAGGAAAACACTAGCTTTCTTGCTCGTACGGATGGTGCAGTGAAGAGGGGGAAGGAGGGTGGGAGGTCTGGGAAGGAGACAAGCATTCTGTTATCTGAGAAGAATCAGAAATGAGTAGGTGGCAAGACCAAAGAAAGAATCTCGAGATCAGCACAAAGGAGATCAGCCAGGGCTGTAATTACGGTGATGTAAGTGAGAAGGATGAAATGGTGGGAGGGTTGTGTGGTGGGATGTTCAGAGGAAAGTAACGGAAGAGACATGCAAACAGAAATGATTTAAGATACTGTGAAAGTTTTGGGTGTGGTTTTTTTTGTCCATGAACACTTCAGCATGTAACTGATCTTTAAGGTGGACCTCTAACCTGCTTTTTGCCTTGGACATCATTTGAGCAGTGAAGTCAAGGTGGTAGCATTAAGTTGCTCCTCTTCCCAGGGTCGTACGCAGCAGCAGGCTTCTTACGGCTTCACTGCTTAGGATTTAGCCGAGTTCCATGATCTCCTCCAGCCTGCTGAATGGCCAATTTGTAAAACACTTAAGAGTGCGTTAGGAATACAGTGATCTTGCACTCCAGTCTTTGCTAAATTGTCCTGGGGTACTCCAAAGCATGTCACCATTCTTTTAAGAGTTGTGGAACTGTCCCCAAGCAGGATTCTGTTTTCAGTTGATATGGCCCAACAGAATGTTTGAAATAACTTTTATTTGTTGAAGAAATAACTCATATTTATTCTCTCCTTTTGAATTCAACCGAGAGTGGCATAAGACCTGATAATACTAAAAATGAGTTTGTAAGAGGCCAGGAGGGAAGGGGAAATGAGGACAGCTAAGATTAAGGACAATGTAGAGATCGTCTGTTGAGCACCTTTCAGAAAGGTGGGTGTTTTCTTGTTGCTTTAAGCACCGCCTTCTAGAAGACTTGTAAGTGGGAGCAGTTCTGTGTCAGAAGTGGAGATTCCTGGTTTCCTATCTGGTTTGACTTTTGGAAGGAAAACAAGCTGATTTTTAGCATCTCATGAATATTTTTAAATCAGCAAGGAAATAGAAGGGTACCAACAAAAATTCTGCAATGTGGAAATAGTTAACTTCTTATGACTTGCTATGTATGGTTAATTGTAAAAGGCACATCATTTGACATATGGCAGGATGCAATTGGGAAGTCCTCACAAGCTACGTAATTTAACATTGTGTTTTGACATATCTTCAAGGGCTAAAAAGAGTGATAGAGAAGCTTAACAGACATTTGAAAACCTGTGAGAAGTGTATTTGTGGCTTGCAAATTCCATGACAATTAGCATTTAGATTAGCAAAGCTTTAAAAAATGAGAAAACTTGACTAATACTGATTTACAATCAGAAGCACTTAAAAGGATCAGAATAAGACTGTTTAACTTTAAACGATGAATTATCTATAACCTTTCAAACTTCCTACATGGAAATTAGAGACAAATTTTGGTGCAGAAGTGATTTTTGGATAGTGTTGTAACAAACTATGACTGGATTGTCTTTTCCTTATTACTCAGAAATAAAACAGAGTGATGCTGTGAAAGCAGACTATAAAGTGGACCAATCTACAGCCAGAATACTGTGGAAAAGAACCAGCTGATAACTGTGGTCATGGTTGACCATGGGTTTCTGGCCTGCATCCTAGAAGGGAGATACAAAGAGGATGTGGTGCTTTGCTTTCTGAGGCACATGTTTTCTAACCTGCCTTGTCCAGTGCTCTTGAACCTGCTGCTGGAGTAGTTGAAAACGAAGCAAACGGTCCACCCCTTTCCATACCCCTTGACTGCTCAGAAGCTTTAAACAGCCTGGAGGATTTGTGCAGAAGTTAGTGCGTGTGAGAATTTGTGTGATGGTGGTGCAGAGACGTGTCCTGATCTGCTTTAAAAATGTTTCCTGTGTGACCCATGTTTCCCTGTTCCCTGTTTTGCCTATGAACGGTGGCCTTCAGCATAGGCAAGAGGGACAGAATGAACAGAAGAGAATTCGCTAGATTGAAACATTTATATTATTGAATACTTCACTTCAGCCTTTTTCAGATAGGCATAGAAATTTCCAATGATGAAGGGTATAGCCCTGGACAGATTCCCTCCTGCAACTTAATTCTCACCTGAGACTGATCTTGCCGGGGTGAAAGGTAGAAAAACTCCTCACTTTCAGGCTCTCTGACATCAAGAGAAAGTCAAAAGAGCAAACCTGAAGAAAAGCTGCCTCCTGTTTAGGTGGCAGGTACAGAAGGGCACTGACACCTGCTGGGAGAGATGCGGCAGAGCAGACCGAGTGCCCCAATCTCCTTTATCAGCCTGGCGGAGGAGCCTTGTGAATTACAGGAGGGAAGGAAGGAAGGGTATAAAAGCTATTTTGGGTGCAGACAGAGACACTGTGAGGGATAAGGGTAAGACAGGGTAGGAGCCAAGCATAGGTTTTCTGAATAAAAAACCGGCAGAACACTTTGAACTAGACAATCAGCATAGATACAGGATTAGGGAAACAAGAAAATTTTGTAAGTATTTACAAAACCTTAGTTTTTGCAACCAAAGGGTGTAGCATGGTCAGCTGTGAAGCTGACCTTCGGCATTTCATGTTTTGAACTGACACTGACAAAGGGCAAAAGTAAATAATTCAGCAGGTTAATGTCCAGAACTTGTTTTTATTTTGTCAGAGATGCTCAAGTTGCATCTGTGAAGTTAGAGATGCCTAATGAAGTTTGAACTCGGCCACATTTACAAGTGATTAAAAAAACCCCATATCGTTTCATGTCTGAGGTGTTAGCAGTAGAAGGCTTGGGCTAGAATGAAGGAACAGTGGGACGACTATTGTTCTAACTCTTCCTGTGGGATAAGGTGGGGACAGGGAGTTAACGGCTGGTGCAGCATTCTTCTCTGGACTACACCGATATATTTTAGTGGATTTAGTAAACTCGCCACCAGATTGAGAGTTCTAAGGTCATGAGCAAAACTCTGTAGAAACAAATGGTTTCATAAAGAAAACATAAGATTTTGAAATGTGGTTTCATTCCCAATTGGAAGAAAACCTCAGCATTTTAGTGTTCATCTCAGGTCTGTATTGCATTTTCATTTTTTTAATGTATTTACATGAAAAATTTAAAAATGAGAAATTGATACCGTATGCCTCAACAGCTAGAAAGCAAATTGTTACGACATTGTCAAAGTCTCTCCCATCTGTTTCAGGAGACTAAGCTTGGGTGAAATATGTCCTCTAATTTCAATGGAATTGTATTCAAATGCAGTTCTGTCAAAGCTTAGCAAACTTCAGCACTGAGTTTTGTTTCTGTCTGCCTCTGACTTTGAGATTATGACTGGATTGAAGAGGTCTTCTGATATACATGAATGCAAAACCAGCCACCCTGAAGACAAAAAACCCCCAAACAACAAAATGAAACCAAAAAGCCTAAATTTGATATTGCAAAAGTCATTGCTAATAGAGACAACCTTCTCATACCAGTCGGTTCCTTAATCCTCTACTTTAAGACTTTTTACACAAGTCATCTTTTAAACCTCTGATCCTTTACCCGCTTGTTAAGACTGTACCATATAAACAATTTTGAAAGTGCGCGGATTGGAAAGCTGCACAAGGAAGGAAGCTCACAGCAGGGCCAGCTGAAGCACCACTGTCTAGCCAGTTAAACGTGAGACTGGCAACCCATTAGACGGTATGTGTTTTAGTCTGACCTTGCAGGGCACCAGTGTTCTGCCATTGGTTCCAGCAGCGGGAGCAATTGTTGGAAGCGTTTGTGCAGTGAAGGTGTCATTGGCACTGGGGTGTAGCATGTGAGCAGGGTTAAATGCAATGAGGGAAATGGTACCAGCGACCATCTCTCTGAATTAATGTTCTTGCCATGGGCATCAATAGAGCGGAATCAGGGGGTAAAAGAACTAAGGAGACTTAACTGGGCAAAGAGACACCATTTCTGAAGCTGCTTCCTCCTTGCAAAAGTAAGATAAATGTTTCTTCATTAATATTAAGTTGCATCAGAATTAAACCCAGGAGTTTTGAGAGCCCTCTATCCTTCATCTCTGGGATACCTGAATTTGCACAAGGTAAAATGTTATTGCCAAAATAACTACATATAATTAGTTTTATGATGTGTGCATTTATTTGTCTTGACACTAGGTGAGACTACATTTTGATGAATAGTTGGGTTTCTTCCCATACATGTGTCTTGAGATGCAGAACAGGAGGCTTGTGTATTTCGGACCAGTAGAGATTTTCTGCTGAGATGACTTAATGGTATCAAAATGAAGCTGATGCGTTTGAGTTTTGTATCGGTTTCTGTGTACTGCTGTCTCACACTAGTAGTATGGCTCTGTGGATGCATGTGTGTAGAAGAGTTGGTGAAGCTCAATATTCAGGTTACATCTGACTTACCTTTGGTTGCATGAAAGCAACTATGTAAATTATTCCATGTGCTGGAAGATTTAAATGTTGAGATTGTCTTTCAAAGTACAGAGTAAATTTTAACCTATGTTTAACTGTGGCAGAAAAGAAGATATACAAAGGAAACTTAACCTATTATTTCTTTCTTTTGAAAGATTTTCACTTACTACTTTACTAGTACCTCATGTCTTTTCTGTTACAGCAGGTGAAAACTAGGGGCACTGAAATTGCTACTTCAGAACAGATGCATCTTTCTCCACAGCTCTCAGTCTATAAAATAAATATATAAATAGTATTCTATTATTCTATACTTAGAATACTTTATTTATATTATTCTGTAATATAAATAAAAATAGTATTCTGAATATTTATCATATGCCATAAAGATACAGAAAGGGGACAAGCCTATTTCTTCCTCCTTTGCAGATCACTTTTAGTATATTCTTCTTAAGAAGAAGAATAATAATAAGAAGCCACTAGAGACAGCTGTCTAGAGGTAATCTGTTTTTTATTATAAACATAGACCCTCTCTCTCCTCCCACCTCCAACAGGAAAAACATGTCGTGGGTCTTCCAGTACGATCATTTTAAAGATTGTAGTGCAGGGATAGAGCTTCTAGTTTCATGCTTCCTACATCGGGGGCCTTTGGTAAGAGCCACACCTGCTTTGGCATCACTGACTTCAGCTGCACAAAGCGGGAGCCCTAAAATACCTGGGTGTTCCCCGTGCTGACACTGACCTGCTCTGGAAGAGGTCTCTGACTCATGGAAGGGGAGAGACATTCCTGCTGTTCACCTACCTCATCTAACTTAGGCCAAACTCAGAGGACAGAAGTTAGGACACCAGGCTCCACCTGTACTCTGTGGAGAGTGGTAGTCAATTTTCAGGGGTAGCTGTAGTCAATTTTCAGGGGTAGCTGCTTGAGGTCATCTAAAACACCAGTGGGTAATTTGTTACTGGAGACTTGGTTCACAGTTACCAGCAATGGGCTGACGCTAACAGTAGCAAGGGGGGGAAAAAACCAAGACAAAATTACCACTGACATCGCTTCAACATGGCAGTATCTGTTACAGTTTTAGGGTACAATTTTGATGTAATTTCTTTGGCAACAAAGGCAGCGTAAAAGGTTTCCTCTGCTGCCTGCGGGTATCCAGCTCTTGGCAGAAAGGGCTTTTTCCTGCGTCCCATAGGTCCCTCCATCCATGTGCTGTAACAGCTTGTGGGACCCTGCAGCAAATTGGGATACTAAAATGACGGGGGTTTTGCTGGGAGGTGGTTTTTTTGTTGTTTAGAAACAACAAAGGTTGTGGAGTGTTTGTTTTTGTTTGCCCAGAACATTTCAAGGATCTGGTTTAGGCTAACCCCACAAACCATGGCACAGCTGGGCAGGAAGAGGAGCAGACTGCAGCGCCGGCATCTATCTGCTTGCGCCTGAAACTCTCTCCAGCTCTGCTGCTAAAGAAAATACAAAGGGGCTTCACAAACAGCGTGAACCTTTCTGATAAATAATGACCTGGTTTTGCATGCCCAAGTTTCTGGAGTATTGGATAAACCCTGGCAGTAAGTTGAACATGTTCGTTTTGGACTTCAAAAGAAAATGACAGTTTCAGCTGCCGGGTCCCTGAGTTTGCTGTGTTGTTTGAAGTACTGGATTAAAAGCCAGGTTTGGAGACTGACTTTTTTTTTCCTTAAATACATAAAACTGCCATTATACGTTGTCTTGTCTCTTCTTACAACTGTATGAAAACAACCTATGGTGGGGAAAGGTGTAGAAAAAAAGTACCTGGTTTAAAATTTTTACTTTTTCTTGCTTTCTGTGAAGGGTTAGCTATCTCTTTTACTCTGTACTTACTCCTGTACTGACCCAGACTCTCTTGACTTTCTTCCATAACCTCTTCCGATTAGCATGATCTGGATGAAGCTGCATAATCCTCTCCCTTGTTCTAGCAAAATGTGGATGAGTTAAATACTAGAGGAGGAGGAGGACAAGGCCTTTGCAGACCCACCCTTCAATCCATCTCATTCCCAAGTGTGGGAGGACTTCTGATCCCCCTCTGATGCTCTTGCCCTCAGCCATTGAGCCCAGGCTTGTTAGGAGGCTTTCGTTTGACTGTAGTGATTCCTGAAATACAGTTTTATCACTTCAGTAGTAAGGCTTTTCTTTTTGCGCTGAATTACTTTTGAATTTTATTTGTTTCTTACTGGAGGTGGGTTTTTTTTCCTTTCCTCCTGCAGTCAGATGTACACTGCAAATGGCACAGACAGTACCTCCTATTGTGGCTCGGGCTCAAGACTTCACATATGTAAAATGTGACTTGCAGCACTTTCTTTGAAGCCTAACCACAGCCAGGGAGCTGTAATTGCAGTCTTTGATTGCGCCGACTTCACTTGTGGATTGGGCTTTGCTAGGGCATGCCTCGCTTGGCGAGACTTCAGCTACAGCCCCCCAGTGAAGCCTTAGATGTGGGAAGTCTTCAGTCTCCTTAGCACATGCCTGTGGTTTCTTGAAAAGAATCCTGATTTGACCTGTTTTATATCTGTAAGGCAACACCATCGTCATTCGTATGTTTTAGGTATTATTTGGTTTATCAGCAGTAGAAGCAATTTCCAGCATGTAGCCTTAATGTGCAGCTGGGGAAAGCCTGGGTTCTAGATGCTGTTTTCAGAATAGCTACTGCGTAATTTGCTGTACTGCAGTATTCGTGTAAAAAATAAAAATATTTGGGGCTTCACTGAGCCTGACCCTCTTGCAGAATTACAGTAGTATCTGCAGCCTCTCTATTGGAGTGGGGGATAATTAGGTGCCGAGAGGGGCTATGGAAAGGAGGCGGGCGCTGCGAAAGCTGCATCTGGATTGAGAAAGAAGCAATGGCCGCTGCTTGAAAAAGCTGAGGGCCAGAGCAAGGCCGCGGTCGTTATTTTAACCTCCTGACTTCAAAGACAGCTTGCTGGTAAGGGAAGGGGGGAGGAGGCAGGGAACCATCTCAACAGAAGAGCATTTCATTTCCTTCAGTGAAGTAGACATTCCTGGCTGCTAATGGGGAGTAGCTCTGAATCACAGCACTTGTATCAGACTGCTGTGAACTACTGGCCTGGCGCCTCAAGGCCATTCCTCAACAGGAAGCTGAATGTTTTCATGTAAGACTGAGAGGAAAACCTTCCCAGGAAGAGCAACCTGGACCAAACCTTTGAAAATCTGGGATGAAAAGGCACAAAATAAATATAAAGCTGCAGGGTGCTCTCCCCAGTGTTCCTCTGCTGTTTGCTTGGCCCCTCTTTCGTGCTCCTTGGAAAGGTATAGCTCTTCGCAGCTCTTTGATCCACATGTGTTACGGAGCACTGTGCTACTTATAAAAAAAAAAAAAAAAAAAAAGGCAGGAAGCTCAGAAGGCTTTTTTTAGTTGGGACTTGGGCTGGTTTTGTGAGGAAATAGGAACTGAATTAGTCAATACAGACCACCTCTGTTGAAACCACTGGTTTGCCAGTGGACTTTCAGCTGTACTGTTTAAGAGGCCACAGTAGCTTTAAATATCCTTTTATGGCTACCAGCAGCAGGTGAAAGTTATTCATTATGTATCAGGGATGGTGGTATTTGGGGGATGGGAGAGCGTCTTTCAAGTTAAAGCTATACAGGACAGTTTGATATAAATTTGTGCTTGTTCTTTCTACCTTATTTAGTCTGCAGCTGAACTTCAGTGTCCTCAACTTTCCTTTCCACTAAAACAATGCTCATGTGGGTTGCCTCTGATGAGAAGTCAACTTGTTTAGTAAGATTTTGGGGCCTCAGCTTGCACTCACTAAAATCAAAGGGTCCACAATCAGTTTTGGAGGCTTTCTTCCCTGGAGTACATTAGCCTGCATAACTCCTTATTCAGGAGCTGTACTCAACCAGTACGGGCAAAATGCTTTGCATCGTGATGCGTTACACGGAAGCTGCAGCAGATGGGAGGTGGGCGCCCAGTTACAAATGGCCCTGGTTTAAATACTGCTGCTGTAATATTTGCTGATTAATTTCTGCTTGTGGCTTTTACAGGCTCAAACAGTCTATCTATTATGATTAGTCTAACAGAAGTTTGACTTGTGGTTTAAACCATGTCTTCATAAACTTGTTCTGTCTTGCCTTGTGTGATTCAAAGTACTGGCAGTGTATCTTCTTTGTGTGACTAAGCATTTTGTGTTTCTTCTGGTGAAAATTCACTCACCTTCTCCAACAAACTGCATTCCTGTGCTAATTTGGGTCATTCTCAAAAGCTCTGTTCATTGAACCCTCTCCTTGCTTGGCAGCTGAGTAGTACCTGGAGGCCTAGAGGTTAACATAGATTTTTTGAGATACCACTAATCCTGAGACCATTACTGGAGAGCATGTGTCCATCTGTGGAAAAACGCCTGACTTGCTAGACAGTCTTTGGGTGGAGTCCCTGTTATAACCCAGTTGTCTGGGTCAGAAGGGCAGGGGTGATGGTTGAGTTAGCAATTGCCTAAGTCGGCTGACGTAACCCAGAGACCTAATGATGAAGAATGGTTCCTCTCTGGATGAGCAGTATCTATAAGGCTTGCACTGTTGGCCTTTTCACATGCTCTGAGAACATAAATCCTTCCAAGATCCTAGTGAACTTTACTGCTAGGTACCTGGCAGTTGGTAATCGCAACTGGAGGATGTTCCCCACCCCGCTGAAGAGCACAATGAATCGTCCCCAGTCATGTGGATGCATGGTAGGGTCAGTATTCACACAAGCCTCACCCACCACATTCCTCTATCCAGCTGCTGACAGAAGACAGCATTTCTTCATTTCTGCAGGGAGTAGAGCTTGAGGCTCTCAAGTAGAGGTTTAATTGACTTCAACAACTGTAGTACCAAAGCCTGAGGATGTCTAGTTTTGTAACAGATATCCGGGTCAAATGTTGTAGATAAATGAAATCCACTACAAAAGGGAATTATTTCTGTAATATGTTGAATGTCTAAATAGCTTTCTAGTTAGTGTGGACATCTATTTACAATCCAAAGTACTCTCCATAAATATTCTTGCAAACTTCAAGCAAGAGCAAATAGCAATACTCTGCACTTAACTTTGACATTGCAAATGCATGTTCCACTAACACAGTTGTCATAGAGTTACAGTGACCCATCACCAGCTGCTTTGAAGGATTTAAAATAAAAATTAAAAAAAGGTTTCATATAGTCTTTATCACTCTCTTTCTCTCTCCCCTCCCTGTAGGTGGGAAAAGAAATGCTTTCTCAACTTGCAAAGCAAAGGCGGCGACACCAGGACCCCTTCTGGAGATGGAAGCTTGTTAAACCCTAGGTGTGTCCTTCATCCACACAGACCACCCCCAAGGAGTCTGTCTAGGATGTCATTCACCCTGATGTCACTGCTAGAGACACTGAATCATAAAGACAATCACTGCCAAAATCCTTCACTATCACGAGGTCCAGCCCCGATATAAATAGAGCAAATGAGCTCCTGGGTCAGCAAAGCAGCTTTTGTCTTCACTCCACCTCTGCCTTGCACTCTTAAGCCCCCATCTCATCTGTGTCCATATCGAGTCAGCAAAGTAGCGTGGCTGTCTCTGCCTGCTTCAGCCAACAGAATTACGTAGACCACAGCTGCCCCGTACAGCACATTGAGGAATGGAATTTGCCTGGACCAGGATGACACACTCAACCTTCTTTTTATTTAATGGTGCGACAGGATCAATTTTGGTTTTAGCTTTTTTAAGAAACTTGAATGCTTTTATATTTTAACTTTTAGTTTGTAATTTCTTTGGTGTATATTTTACTAGGTATGAGCTTTTAAACAAGTGTCAGAAATCTGAAATACTTTTTAAATAAAAGGGTTTTTTCTTTTTTTTTTTTTTTTCTGCCAGAGGAAAAACCTGTATGGAAAAAAGGTGGCTTTTTTGATAAACTATTTGTAACAAATAGTGGCCTCTCAGTCTATATAATACAGTGTCCTATAGAACTAAATAAATGTAACAACAGTCAGCTGGTCAGTAGACACATCAGTCTTGCATCATCTACTCTGTAAACATAAGCAATACATCCAGCAAATCTGACTGCAGTGAGTTCTCCTTCTCACCCATTCCCCTTCTCCTTGTAAAAAGCCCAGCACTTGAATTATTACTTCAATTGTTCTGTATTTGTATCTGTTTTTGTTAGCCTGTTAGTGGGATTTTATGCCAGTTGTTGAAATGAGCATTGATGTACCCATTTTTTAAAATAGTAAGGCACAGCCTTTGCCAAAAATACTGTCAATCGATTTTTTTTTTTTTTGTCATTCCAGTTTGAGTTAATGTGCTGAGCATTTGTTTTTTAATAAAAGCTTTGTAATAAAACTAAAAGTCAATTGTCTGGCTTAAAAAAAAAACACATTAGAATGGCTTGTGCTAGAATCCTTCAAAGGTAGAAGCAAGCCCAGGAAGGCACAGTCACTTCTAAGGCTGAAGACTTCTGACTGAGTCTTCCCTTGTAGGAAATGCAATGTGTCTGTTCAGCTGTTTGCTCACTTGAAGTAGTCATTTTGGAAGATGACTGTCTTTTTCTTCCTAAAGAGAGCAGAAGTCTCTTGTTTCCATACTAGGGGTAAGGAAGGGGCCAGCTCAGTTCTCCCTTTATGCTTCTCAGTTAGTTCTGGTCCAGATGGAAGTACCAGGGTCTGTGATCCCTCCATCTTCAGTTTCCTACTAAAATCTTAGAAGTGAATGCAGCAGTGGTTCTAAGCTGATGATTAGGAATATAGATTCCCCTCCTTCTGGATGCAGTCCATGCCCACACAAGAGGTAGGAGCCTACAGTTAAATTTCTTATAGCTGTATAAATTATCCTATACTCAGGGACTGGAGCTGGCTGTAGAATCAGCTGTGGAGGGCCTGGTTTCACGGTGTCAGATCCGGAGAGTCAGCACGCCCTGCCTACTGCCAATGGTGCCCGTGAGACATTCCTGCAATAGCCAGCAGCTTCTCTGCACACTTCGAAACTGAAAACACAGGAATTTGAGTCTTTCAAGCCCCAAATGCTACCAGCAACTTCTCTGACACCTTTCCCCTTTTGTTCAGGGACTGGTATTCCAACAGCTATGAAAAACAGACACAGCTGCCTAACTTCTACGGAAGGACTTCAAAAGGAGAAAAACACTGTAGCCATAGATAAACTATTCCAATGGTTTGTGAGCACCACTTCAGAAGAAGAATTATGAACTGTACATTGAATCAGCCTACCTTATATTCTAGCTCCTGAATCTTGTTTGGTGCGAGACTGGGCTGAGTCAAGCTTGAGCTACAAGAAATGACATAGGTGAGTTACTGCCTAAGGAAGCTTTGTGATTAGATTGTCTGTACCTGACCCTTAAACTCTGTTGCATAAGAAATTTCATAATTAAAAATGTTATAAAACAGCTTCCTCTTAAACCAGCATGCACTGCACACAAACCCAATTTTAACAATGTAACCAGCATATTATTTCTTGCAATATTTATTTCTAGCAACTACTGATTACGTTAATGTGGTGGGTTGACCCACCAGGTGCCCACCAAAGCAGCTCTATCACTTCCCCTCCTCAGCTGGACAGGGGAGAGAAAATATAACAAAAGGCTTGTGGGTCAAGTTAAGGACAGGGAGAGATCACTCACCGATTACCGTCATGGGCAAAATGGACTCAACTTGGGGAAATTAGTTTAATTTATTACCAATCAAATCAGAATAGGATGATGAGAAATAAAACCAAATCTTCCCCACCACCACTCCCTTCTTCCTGAGCTCAACTCCACTCCTGATTTTCTCTACCTCTTCCCCCTGGCAGCACAGGGGGACGGGGAATGGGGGTTGGGGTCAGTTCATCACAGGTTGTCTCTGCTGCTCCTTCCTCCTCAGGGGCAGGTCTCATCACACTCTTCCCCTGCTCCAGTGTGGGGTCCCTCCCACAGGAGACAGTCCTCCATGAACTTCTCCAACCTGGGTCCCTCCCACGGGCTGCAGTCCTTCAGGAGCACACTGCTCCAGCGTGGGTCCCCCACGGGGTCACAAGTCCTGCCAGAAAACCTGCTCCAG
>JAVJGG010000007.1:32023302-32034642 GCA_035590195.1 Aviceda cuculoides
TTTTACTTCTCTTCCCAATTTTCTCCCCCATCCCACTGGGGGGGGGGGTGGGGAGTGAGTGAGCGGCTGCATGGTGCTTAGTTGCTGGCTGGGGTTAAACCACAACAATGATGCTACAGAGTGGATGCTTACACAAAGAATTCACTAGAGGACAGCAAGCATCTGTATTTTCACACAAGTTTTCCAATCTCTCTGCAAGAAGAATTTTTCATGAAATAAAATAGTCACAACTGCTTTCCCAAAGCAGCCGCAGAAACAGCACTTACTTTCTCATGGCTGATCATACTTTTTTTTTTTTCCCTTAAGGAACAATGCAATCCCATCATCTTTATGCTACTACACTGCACACACCCAAATGACACTGTCCTCAGGGATCTCAGACCTCAATGCTGCACTGCAATTAAAGTACAAAGTAACATAGCAGAGGTCATTTGCTAGTACCTACATCCTCTAGCACCTACCCTTCTGACCACGGCAATATGGTACACTGAGTTAGCTTACACCTACCTAACTTATTTGCAGACTTAACTGATCAAAGCCTGGCACAAAGTCAGGAACACACAAGACCTTTTCACACCAAGACAACCTTTTGGACAGGCAAACTGAAAATACCTTTTTCAGATACCCTTCTCTTTCTAATACCAAGTACAGATTTAACCAGACAACATCTTGCTACACTTAGCCTTCTACAGCAAGTTTCTTGCTTTTTTTCTTCTCCAGCCTGATAAACATTTACTAATTTATAGTAAGTGGATCTACAGAAGAGACTGATTGACAAACAAGGGCCTTATCCACAGAACACTGGGTGAAGAAGAACCACCAAGTACGGCATTAACAAAACCAAACGAAAACTCTGAATCTCATTTTGAAGCCACTACCATGCTTTTCAGAGGCCTGATTCACTGCTGTAGCACTGGGCTGGTAGTACTCGATCTCATGGCTCCGAAGAGCCCATGCTAGATGCTGGAGTTAACTCCTGTCTTGTCAATAGCCTGCCATTTATAACTGGTTTTTGAAGAATATTTGCATTGTCACTTCAAAACCCTTGGGTCAGATGGTTTGGGGGAAAAATCCAACTTGTCTAAGAAAGAAAAAAAGATACTCTATCAAGTTGTTTTACGCAGCTGCTCAGTCAACCCTTCTTCCTGCTGTGTAAAATAAGGCATAGGTTCACAAAACTCCCATCGGGACAAAGCTGGGCTATTCACTTCAAGGCAACTACTCACTTCTAGGGGCTAAACTTCATCAAGAGACAATTAACATACATTAAATTCTTTGGCAACGCTCTTTTCCGAACTAAATTCCTACCAAGGTGACGTTCTGCAAGTCCTCACAATGAAGGAAGGATGAAGCAACAAACTCCACTTCCCATTCCAGATTCAAATCCATACTGCAGGTTGATATCCGTATCTTCTAAGAAAATTAATCTCCTACAGTAATATACTGGAAAAGCTCAATGACTTTTGTAAACACAGATGCAGATTTAGAACTTCAGGACATCTGCACTCAACAAATAGGCAGCTGTTCATATTGACCCACATACAAGTATTATTGTGCCTAGTGCCATTAACGAAGAATATTTCATTTATTAGAGCAAAGCCAAATTTTAGCTTCTACACTCTTAATTCCTCTTTGGATCAAACTTCATTGCCGCCTCTTGCACTTTATACTCCATAAGCCACTCATGCAGAGCATCCTCCTCCAGCTGAATTAAGATTCTGCTTTCAACTCCCTCTGTAAAGTTTGCTGTGCTCTTGCCTTCTCCCCAGCCGTGCCAACAGCTAGGATGACCATAGATGGAGCACGTTTGGCAGCTGAAATGACCCAGATGCTGAATCTGGAGCCATCTTCCCAGCTGCAGTAGCTGGGCTCACATCTGACGCCTCTGCTGTTGGCTGTCAAGCTGCCCTCAAACTGTGCCAAGAGTATATCTCAAAGCTTTGACCAAAGTGGGGCAAATGCTCTAAATCTGAGGCCTGCTGACAAAAAGGATAACAAAGACTAAATGTTTTAAAAGTGGGCAGTGAAGGAAACCGAGCACCCTTCTCCTTTCTCTCCTATTCCTCTTTTTTTTCCACAATCTCTTTTCCACTATTAATAAAAATTCAGGAAGAGCTGACTGGTGAGAGCAGGCCTAATGCACTACGTCCTAGTCTGAGGTACTGAGCAGCAGGAGATTCCCCTTCACTTGTCCACACTACATTCAATGGAAGGGGCTCATGGACCTTCACATCAAGTCACAGGCATAGCAAGGGCTGGGAAATAATCTTTATTGAGGGAAAGGTGGAGACATACAATTCCTTTATTTCATTATTCATTCTTTTAAGTCTCCTAGATACCTTTAAACTGTCAAAGCGGCAGAAATTCTTGTACAAATCAGGAGCGACTATTTAATATCCTACTTCCGACAATTTCATCATGATCTTGAATCCAGGAAGGGACTGCTACATCTTCCAGGCCTCCTCACTGAGCAGCAAAAGAAAAGGCTTATCTTGATTCAATGGCCTCAGTCATTCAATTACCACTATCCATTCTCATCTAGATTTAAAGGAGAGTGTTTGAAGTTTTGGCCCTTTACCTCATCTCTGCTCAACCTGGCACAGCACTCCACATGCTGATAAAATAAACCATCCCCACCCACCAGTAAAGTACCTCCACATGGCCTATTTACTACTGAGAAAAAGAAGTCTCTTCTGAAATAGGAAGCCAAACTTACAAATGCCTCTTTCAGGTTTCTTGTATGTATTACATATATACATACTGTACCTGTTAGAGCTCCTGAAAAGAAAACACTGTTTAAGAGAAAGTTTGTTTTTCTAAAATACCACATTTAATTGTGAAAAATACTTTGCACATTTACTATTAAATAGCCTATCCCTTGCTACAAAGCTAAGCATTTACAAATTAAAAATAAAGATGATCTTCCAAGCAAAGGGAGCAGCATCAAGTTAATTGTGCCTAAATGTTTTTGTAAAAAAAACAACACAAAAAAACCCCCCAAAACCAACAAAAACCAGCATTTTTAAGACACAAGAGTAATACACATTCCTATTTTTAATTACTACTGAAAACAGTAGTTCTGAAGCTAACTTCACCCTGCAGCACTTAAGTCACTAAACTGAATTACAGGCACTAAGAACCTCAAGTGAAATAGACTTCAGATGCAAGAAGTGGACTGTATTTTAGGAAAACCAATTCAATTTAACAATATATCAGTAAAGGAAAGAGACCATCTATAGTACCATCTTTCCTTTAACCCTCTTCTTTTGAGACAAGCGACTCAAAATCAGCAGCCCTGTAATTAGGAACCAGGATCCAATAAACCAACATTTTTATTCTCTACTCAGAGATTTCCTGTGTGATTGCATACAAGGAAATTAACATCTGTCAGCCTCAGTTTCTTTATATGCAATCTGAATTAGATGTTGGGGGAGGGAAGAAGAAGCAACTTAGAGTTAAATAATTATGAATAATTTCTTTAATTTAAAAAAAATATATATAAGCACTCAGTTTGCAGACCCAAAATACACAAAGTAAAAGAAGGCTACTGCTCAGCTGAACTGGAACTCCAACCCTCATGCCCACTTGCTCTGCAGTATTTGGAGAAAAGACAGGATTTGCAGCACTCCCACCATGAACAAATCCAGGCTCTGCTAAGCCCCAGGAAATAAAGTTGGAAAACAGAAGGTACCGCACACAGCCAGACATACCTATTTGTTTACACAGCAGACTCCAATTTCAATCCTCTGAAGTACTCAACTACAGTAGTAGGGTAGCATGTAAAAATGACACTTAAAATGAATAGCCAGTAAATAAAGCCAATTTACAGGACTCTAGCTTTCACCAGCTTCCTAGCTTAGTTAATAAAAAATCAAATCTATGTATTGGGCCCTTCAGAATAGAAATCACCTCTTCCTTATGTTTCTACAGCACCTAGCAAAAGGAGGCCCTCAACCGGTCATTGAAAATGCCAGAAAACCCCAATACAAATCGTAAGTTCTGCTTTTAAATACTGTATTGAGAACCTTCTGTCCAGGTGACAGCCTGCCATTGCAGGATTATTTTTTTTTTAAACATTATGACATCCAAAAAATTATTGTTCAGGGCACTGTAATTTACACCTACAGATTAGCACTGCACTTAAGAAAAATCCTAACAAAACAACTTACTGCCTTTCAGTCGCTACACTTGCCAGAGTGAAAAGAGACTGCCACCCAGTGGACTACAACCAAGTACATCAACTGCAAGCCATGACATTCAATAAAGAACTGTTGAAAATTTTATTTTTAAGAAACTGCGGTTATTTTTAGGATTTTTCCCATTAATATAATAATGTTTCAAATACATAAATTCACTCATCATTCTGCCCTGCACCTGAAAAATCAACATTTGCATGAAGGCACTGTACATATAAAGCTTTTCAGAATTGTAAGAAAAAAAAAAAAAAATCTACCAAATCAAGCTTCCACCAGAGAAATAGTTAACTAGTGCAATCACTCCGTTCAGAGGTGTGTTATGTTCTAAATGCAGCTTGTGCCATCCTTGGGAAGGTTTAAACAGAATTCACCTGTTATATGGCAATGCTGAATAGCATACACAGATAGTTTAACACCTCTCGAGCTCTGGAGTTCATTTGTATTTGTAAAATCCTTCTCCAGTCTTCTTACCCAGCTTCTTTTCTTCTACCAGTTTATTCAGAAGTGGGCTGGGTGCAAAAAGAGGATTGTTGGGCTCTAATGAATGCCATCCTGGTGAAAGAAATGAAGTGGATGAATTAGTAACAGTTTTCTCTATATGCAAAGATAACAGAGATCTGCATCTCCTCATGTTAAGAGGTCAGAAAACTGAAGGAGGTTTGGAACTTATTCTAGACTCTCTAAGACCCTTCAATACAGCTTCATAAAGCATTGACAAGTATTGATGATTATTAGCAAATCTAGCAATTAGTCTTTAGGTGTAGTCTACTCTGAATACCTTATAATGTCCATGACTGATGATTTTTAATACTTTAAAAAAATTAAGAACTTTTAGAATATAGTTAAGTACAAGGAAATAAAACAGAGGCTGTGCTGAAAAGGAATTCAAGTAGAAAGAAATTCCAAGTTGAATTTCTACCTGCAAAAGACCTAGCCAGTTAGAACAATATAACACTACTGCACAGTACCAGCTAAAAGTGAAAGCGACATTCAGCCTTGGAGAATATTTAAGCTGCTCATTCAAAATAATACGACAACCATCAACAAGCCGTAACCAATTATGTCTTTTTCTGTTATTGTACTGACATTCATTCACTTATCAACTGAAGTGAAAGGGAGATGGTATACTTGCACCTTTTAGGGTATTTGCTGGGTTTTCTATTAACTGAGAATGAAAACATGGCTGGCAGAAAAAGGATAGGGAGTCTCAATATTTGTTGCTTTTCATCAGAATTCTTACCTCCAGCACATGTCTCTCTTCCCACTGATTCTTTATAAAGTTCCACTAATATTATTACTATTTTCCACTGGAACTTGATGAAGTCAGCAAAACCACCGCTGTTCTGTCCCCATGTACATAGGCTACAGGCATACAATACGAATGCTATATTCGTACAGCATTCTGAGCTGAATTCTCATTCCTTTCTCCTCAACAGTTAAAAGGCTATGCCATAAACATTCAGTTTAAACTAATTTAAGAGTCAGATTTTCATTAGAACATTAACCTACAATTTAGCTAAAAAGAGGAGAAATAGAAGAAAATAAGTATGCAGTACCATCTATAATGTATTTACTGGTATCCAACCCAACATAGTCCAGCAGTTCAAATGGACCCATGGGATAGCCAGCCCCAAGCTTCATAGCAACATCAATATCTTCCTTTGATGCATCTCCTAGAGAAAAGATTGACAGTTTGATGAACAGAGAAGATTCCGCATCTGCTTGGCACCACTTATAAATAATTAACAGGGTGTTATTTCACCCGGGTGAAGCTCTTCACAGAAATCTCTGCACGTTTCAGAACCGCAAAAACTGGAGTCAGCATACTCAGCTGGAGTATAAAGCTGAATCTCTCACACACACACAAAAAAAAAGCCCTGCAGGCCTGCTTTCCATTTTTCTAGCTTCCTCTTGCATTTCAATATAGATCGCTATGCTACTGATGGAGCCACAGCTACTGTGCTCAAACTGTCAGAAAGACTATAGGAACAACTGGTCACTATGAAGAATCAACAGCTTCTTTTAGAGGCAGTTGAATAGCTTAAGTAAGGAAAGATCTCAATTTCAGCTTCATGAGATCATCAGCAGCTTTTGAACGATGCACGGGACAGAGCTACCCTTACTCTACATCAGCCAGAAGGCAAGTGATACCCAGATGATGGCCAAGGCAGGCATGGGGAGAGAGCAGTACCAGTTGAGTAACATGCTTATTTACAGTAACTTTTACCGAAGGATGAAAAGTCACCATCAGCATCAGAGACAGCAGATCAGAGCGACCTGATGAGCCAGTGCAGGTACGGCTAAATTTGTGAATTCCAAAATTATTAACAAAAAAACCCCCAAAATTATCAGAAATTTGTTACTTCTACTTCAGTCTGTGCCTTTAAAAATAAAAATTCTGCGTTGCCACATTGTCACAGTTAATGTTCACTTCATTCTTTTGCTGGGAATGCATATTTTATAATGTCATGAGAGCAGATGCACCTTTACTGCTTATTTCTAATACATATTTTGATAAAGGCAGTGCACTTCTTTGCAGATCCTATAAAAAGGATGAAGTTAAATAAACCTCAGAGGTACTTGTTAAGTAACCTCCATGCTCAATGTGTACAGGCATTCAGGGTGTCCAAAAGCTTGGCAGACATAGCCTATGCAATTTATAAACCTAAGATCAGAGAATCTTAGAAATATATTTTCAAAGTCTCTTGTAAAGGCAACAACTTCCGTGAAAGTTCTGTATGAAGTAGTAATTTTTATCTATCTCCTTTTACACTTTAAAGCTGACAATTTTTTTTTTAAACCACATTTTATTTCTGAGAAACTGGGAAAACTAGCCTTACTTCAATCTAACATAATTTCAGTTCCCCAAATTCAAACACACGTAAATCCTCAACTCATTTGAAGTTGATGCAGATGTACATACTTCTTTTATCAACAGATTTGTCCCACTTTATCAAACTTGGGACTTGGCCACCTGAAAGTATATAGCTGAGTTACAATACAATTAAAAATACTAAAAGCGCAAACAAGGGTTGTACCCCTAGTTCATACTAGTTGCTTCGTGTAAAGCAGACTTCCACAGAAACTTGACTGACTGCTTTTTTGGTTTTACACTAAGAATAGAGCAGTACAGACCACCATACTTTAATATTTATAATATGCCCCCAGTTTAAATTACTGTTAATTTACTAAAGGTATTTTGCCTATGCAAAAGCACACATTTAACCCAAGGAGATTTTGTATAAATAAAGACTCAAGAACTGACCCAATAAAATGGTATTTCAGTGCTTGGAGTTGCCAAGAAGAAGATGACCAAATTCTATATTAATGTCGATGACAATCTGGCTCAAGTGTCTACTCTGAGATTTAGTGCAAAGGATATGATAAAAATTTAACCTGATTCAATGGAAAATATGAATTAGGAGACAGCCACCAGGCTTTTCAAAACATTAACCAGCTTTTTAAATAGATTTCATTAGAGTTAAAAATTTGTAAATGAACTTTAATAAGTTTGGAAATATCACACAGTTGAACAAAATACAAACAGAATAAAGATTAAATCAAAACAGCATTTTACTTAGGCAGAAAACAGTCAATTTTAACATACAATCTGAAGCGACTGTTTTCTTCTACATTTAATTAAAAGTTCTATTGTCTCCTGAAATATGTGTAATGATACATGCCACTTAACAAAGGCACCTCTTTTTACACACACTGGAACACCCATACACTTTATTTAAAAAGTGTGCCTTTTTCTAAGAGAATAATGCCCCCTTGCATTGCACTCCTTTGCCTTTCAAGTCACTAAATTTGCTCTTTTCTCCCTTTGAGATGTAATTGGGTACATCTGTTGATGGATAAACAAGTAGTGTTGGTTTATATTTTTTTTTCTCGAGATCAAACCATCCCTTCCATGTGCTATAAAAGAGATTTTTAATATTTAAAGCATATTTGGTGGAATCCAGATGATGGAGTGCTTTCATCTGTAGAAAAGCAGTGATTTCAAAAACAAAATGTTTCAAATGACATTCTTAATAGCACGGAGCTATGAGCAGAGCACTTGAAATAAAAGCAATTATACTCCATAATTTCCTCTTTATCCACTACATTATTGGCTTGTTTCCTTTTCAAAACAATTATCAATGCTTTGAAAAACTTTGTGGTTCTTTGGGGATTCATGATTATTTCTACTTACCCTCAGTATTAATGTAAAAGAGACCAGCAGTGAGATGGGAGTTCCTAAAGAACCTATTTCTAAAAAAGGACATAGAAGAGGAACAGGAGGTTTCACGGGTCAATAGTTGAGCCCAAATCACTTGTATGCCAGTACCACAGCGTGACACTGAGTATTATACTACTTACCTCACCTGAAAATTTCATAAGTCCAATATAAGTGAACTCAGGAGAGCTTTGCTAATGGTTCTATTAGGGGATTTTCAACCACTTTAATGAACGTCTCTTGGGATGGAGAAAGGGATGTTCCTGATTAGTTGGCAGAGGGTATTTTTACAATGTCACTACACTCACCTTGTCATCTCCAAACCAGAAACATTTTCCACTACCAGAAATTTCCCACACAAGTAACTAGTACCTTCTGACTCTGCATACACTGACATTTCAAAGTGAAGACAAGGCCTTTCCAACTATATGTATTGGCTCATATTTGATGTTCACTATTCACTTCCAGCCTTTAAGGTCTGAAAGTTTTGAGGAAATCCCAAGGCTCTTCTGAAGGCATATAACATTTAGCAGTGTTACTTGTCAACATTCCCTTAAGTCAATATCCCAACAAGTACCTCTCTCAAAAAGTCGCACAGCTTCCATCATATATGGTACCAAGAGACGGTTTACAATAAACCCTGGAGTATCCTATGAAAAGAAAAAAAGGGATTCTAAAAAAAAACATTATTTACCAGTCCTACACTCAAAATGCTACATGACAAATTAAACAAGTGGATGAAGACACTTATTGAATCATCAACTTCTGGTACTCTCTAAACTGTATTTTTCATATGATTTATCTGCTCATTATTAAAACACAAAAGATGAATTTCACAAAAAAGGAATGGCACATAAACATTCATCGTGACTGAGAACAATAAGACTACTATAAGCGCAGCTCAGTTAATCTTAAAACAATTTAATGTGGCCAGCCGGCAAATGCCTTTTCTTCAGCAAAATTCTGCCGATACAATTTCCTGAAGGACACGAGAAGAGCAGTTCTTCTCCAACAGTTTTTTTTGGTTTTGTGTGTTCACTACTAGAAACACTCCTGGCTAAACAGTCTGCTTCTCCTCCAGTGCTCACTGGTAAACCATGCTTTCGAAAGTTAGGATCACTTTGATAGCAAACACCAATGCTATCAATGAAAAGATAAGATACATGCTGCCAGAAGATAACAGACTGATACAGAACTTTTTACACAAGCTTTAATCAAAATAAAAAATACAAAGAGCCTTGCAAATGCTTATTACTACTCCTGCTTCAGATGCTTATTGTTCATTCCATTTTATCACTATATCTATTATAGAGAATTCCAAGCAACTTTTCTTCTGCAAACAGGAATTTAAGGGGGGAGAAAAAAAAAAAAAAAAAAAAAAAGGTTCAGATATGGAGACTGCATTACCCTCTACCCAAGCTAATTTATAACAACAATTCATCATATATTCTGCACATTACATACTGCAAAACTATGACAGAAACAGGAAAAAAGTCAACTAAGGCCACAGAGCAATTTAGCAGTACAGCCAGCAGTACAGCCAGAATTAAGAGTCCAGCATCCAGATGCTGAATTACTGGTAACTACCAGATTGCAGGCCCTTCTTTTTATGACCAAATGTCTCCTGGGGGCTGTGAAACTCAAGGCAATAGCTTGCATAAAGCTACCCAGACCGCAAGTTAATGGATTTGGAAAAAGCGTGCTCAGGAAGTAGGGTGTTCCTCTACAGAAAAAAAACAAAGTTGCAAAGCAATGAAGATTAACATGGGCCTAGTTACTGCAGTCTTAAGAAAAACTCGCAATGAGCACACACCATGGAGGATTCATCCAACTGCCTCACAATGCAAGAAGTAGCAGTCTTTAGCATGGCTAAAGATGAGCTCCTGCTTAAGCTCTACAGTCCAGGCTTCTCCAGGACTGGAAAAGAAAAACCAAAAACTGTAAACCCTAATACTTAGTGAGTTTTGCTGCTCTAGACAAGATGTCTAGAGTCACTCTACTTTGAAGAATTTGTGGTAAACGAGGGTGTTTTCTTTGTCAAAATGCTTTTAATAGGTTAGAGAAACTGGACAAAAAGCAGCCTGGAAATTCCTGAAGTCCTCTTACATCTACTAAAACTTACCGCCTTAAAATTAACAGTTTTCAAGAAGAGACCTTCTGAACACTATCAATCAAAATGTATTCACCTTACAACTGACAGGACTCTTTCCTACTGCTTTACTGAAATCCACAAGCGATTCAAAAGTCTTTTGGCTGGTCATTGGAGTCTTGATGACCTGGGCAGAGGGAAGGTAGGGAGAACGTAAGCACATTTATGAGCAGAATCTCTCTCATTTATCAGTACAGCAATGATTAAACTGTAATCCAGAACACTATTCCAGAAATTCACAAAACATTTTTTTTTGCAAAAAACAATTTCAGTGGATATATATGTAACAGACAAAAAAAAAAAAATTTTAAAGGTAGATACAGCATTTTGTACATTTTGAAAGCATGTGTTTCTTTAAGACGCTTTCCCACTCAGCTGGTATGTCTGTTAAAAGAGACCATCCTTTGAAATCGTATTTAGAGATTACAGGATAACAAAACAACCTTAAAAGCTACATAGTCTCTGTTGCCTTGGGAAACATGATAGCATCACTTTAGAGAACCATATTAACAGACATATTTCCTGATATAAAGGGTTGTAACATCTACCCTGTGCCCAATGTAAACAGACATTTAATTCTAAACAAAATTTAAAATCTGTCTTTCAAATCTGTGACAGCCTCTTAGCTTTTGAGTAGTATGTTTCCATGTTGATTTTCTTCACAACCGAGTCTTTTGTCACATGTAGTATTTTCTATACTTCACTGAAGTTGGGATGCATTAAGCCATTTATTACAGACCTAACATCACCCCCCCCCCCCCGCGAAAAAAGAAGAA
>JAVJGG010000007.1:32034742-32047175 GCA_035590195.1 Aviceda cuculoides
CCCCGCTAAAAAACAACAAAAAAAAAAAAAAGACTTGCAGAAGCTGAATGGGTTATATTTGTGTTGAAACTGATCTCCATGTGCAGTAACTGAAAAATGCTATACATAAGCAGTTAAGGCTGACTGCCTTGTTCATACAGTTAACTCACACAGAGATTTCCCCCCCATGCTAATGACTGACATAAGGCCAACACAAAAAAACAGTTATGACTGAGGAAAAGGCTTGTTTCTGAGCAGAAAAAAATAGTTGTCTTTGATAGTAGATAAAAATATCTGAGATACTTACATAAGACTGCAACAGTTTCAAGAATGAGTTTTTAATATACACTTCAGAATTTTGAAACATTAACACTAGCCTTTTGGATTATTAGAGAAAGAAATCCCCTCAAAGCTATTTGCTTCTGAGGGTGAGATCAAGAATCTATGAAAAGAGCAGATAAGACTCAAAGGCACTGCAGATTTGTGACCCATCAAGGACAGCTTCCATGACAGATGACTGGCAATTTCAGTAATATCTTTCATAGTTTTGGCAAGTCTCTTGATTTTCCCTGGATTATTTCAAACTGCAACATCTATTTTACATAGAAAATGTTGTTCTACAGTGTTTGTCAAGGACAATCCTGATTTACAGCAGTAGATCTGAAACAAAAGCAAGGCTTTACAAAGTGTATTTATTTACTAATATTGGCGCCTTTCAACATCAAGTCACTGAAAGCACAGCTTCTTGTTTTGAAGTTCTTCAAATACTACTCATCAACTGGACTGACTCTGGCATAGGACATTCATAAGTCAGGTGAAGAAAAAAACCACAAATTATAAAGATTGACCACAGCAGTCAGACAGGGGTGGCTCTGATTTGTTTTTTTACAAACGATGGCAGATATTGTCTGCATTTTTCAAATCTCACAGAGGCTTAGTTTCGGTTTCTAGACTATGATTTGTTTTAGGCTTGAGACAAGGCATAGAACGTTTCATCCACAGAGATAAATTACTGCCAACAAGTAGTTCTTAGCACAGAAATCAACAAAGCCAACAAGAGCCTAAGGAATTATGCTAAAGATTTCTATTACATCTGACAGCACCTACAAAATTCCTCCCTTTCCTTCTTACATTTCCCCAGAGCATTTAATCACAATATACAGGATGCAACATTAAACTAAAAAAAAAAAATCCACATGGCTACAGAAGTTAGTGAGAGAGAATCTGCAAGTGTTTAAGCCCTCACCAGACAACCATACTCTGAATCAAATTTGTTAATTTCAGCCAAAAGGTTCAAACATTTCAAAAGGTGGAGGAAGAGAATGATACATTAAAAGACACAGAGCAAGTAACTGCATCATATGTATTTTAATGAGAAACAAGCAAAAAATATAATAAAGTGAATCTCAGCAGTTCAAAAGGCAGGCACAACATATTTGAAGTGCTTGTCACCAAAGTAATACTGGAACTAATCCCTTATGGGACAGAGGAAAAAGATTTACAGCATTTAAGGGCACAAAGTACATGAAACATTTTGGGGCAGAGTGGCCAAAACGCAAAATTTATTTTCACTTACTCAAGAGTTTATAAGTTCTAGCTGATCAAGGTCAGCCATAATGGGGGGAAGGTGAGAAAAAGGAGAAAAGAGACCTGTAATTTTTTCTGCAATGTGACCTTTATTTTGGAGGCTCAGATAAAGTCTTGTATCAGATTATTTCTTATTCTGCTCTGCATTGCAGTATTATTAAAAATTGCATGATGTAGTCAAAGAGACTATGTTTAGAAAAGATGTCTGAAGAGTTATGTATAAACTTGTTTTTACACTTCCTTAAGCACTGGGAAATACTATAATACCTCCAGACAAATCATCTGGAACACTGAAACAAACATGACTGACTGTTTCAAAAGTCACAAGGCAGTAAGATTTCATCTCACATAATTTTCTGTCGATTTCTGCACTGGTAACAACCAAATTTCTCTGTCAGTCTCATCAGATGATTTCAAGCTCTCAGTAGTTCTTACTCATCAGCTTGCCTGCATGCCTGAAACAATCACTATGAACAGCACCTCTGTTGGCAGTTCAGTGGAGAACTTCAGAGCCTTGAGACTGAAGGAGTTACCTCTGTCTCTTCAACCTGCCCCTCAACAGAGACTGCATCACCCTCTTATCATCAGAGGTAGATTATTCCATATCAGAAGAGCTGCAAACTGAGATCTACTCTTTCATCTAACTGAATTCCCAGTGAAGACAATTGCATTGCTGTGCTACAGTGGTTATTATGATGATAAGACACTTACCTCCACGAGCTTCATCATTGGCACAGGATTGAAGAAATGGAGACCACCAAACCGGTCTTGCCTGGTGGTTGAGTTAGCCAACTGCGTGATTTGCAAGGATGAGGTGTTGCTCGCAAATATCGTATGCCTGGAAAAAAGAAACATGGATTGCATAAAGGACAGCTATTTTTCTGACAGTAGGAGACTGGTGCACTAAACATAAATCGATATCCATTGTCTAACTGTCCACAGAATTCTCAGAAATATACCTGCAGATTATCATGGTCTTTTTGCTGAGGTACAAGTACAGCAATGATGACGTAACCACTGGAAGGGCTCTGTGAGTTTCTAACTCCCGAGTAAGTATGTTGAATACTTATATTAGGTGACAGAAAAAAAGACTCTGTAAGTAGAAAAATTTTGTTAACTCCCCAAATCTATTCCAGGTAATTCCTTCAGCAATCCTGGAAACCTAATGGTATTTTTTATTGTTAATCAATAAAACACATCTATGGAAACCCAATTGTTTGCCATGTCAAAAATGCACTTTGGAGCCTTAAGAAAAATTCTGATTTTTTTTTATTTTTTATAATGATCAATGGTAGACATGATGAGCATATCTACCACCAAAGCAAAGAGCTGACAGAAAAAAACAGAGAAAAGATAAAAACTGCCACGCACAGGACACTGCAGAGGATACACAAAAATCACAAGAATTTTAAGACAAAGATTAAGTCCTTTTCCAGACATAAACCAGATTTATAAATTGCAATTTATTATGTTTTTGAGTATTTTTTTCCCCAGAAATATCTCAGAACCTCAACAACACTGCTATACCAACATCGCAACAAAGACTTTCAGAAATGGCTTTTTCTGCAAACCACAAAAATCTGAAACTAAATTAGAGATGAAGGTCTACCTTCCATTCTGGGCTGTATCCTACTGACCTTTCAAAAAGTCATCCTACTGGACTCATCAAATGTTAATCTATACTGGTATTTTGCTTACGTTTCACTAAGATGTAATTGAGCTTCACAACAGAGCTTTCAGAAAAGTTAGGTCCAAGTTGTGGCAACATTAAAAGAAAACATTTGGGGATAAAAAAGACCCACACTGATTTCCATTTTTTATTATGTTTTCTCAGGTTTTGAGAATTTGTTATGGAGAAGGAAATAAAAAATCCTGAAAATTCCTGTTTACACTTCTTACAAATATTCTTTTGCTATTTCCCACCATAAAGTGGGCCTTATATTGTTCTGAGGTGGGGTACTAAAAAGAGTATTCCACATTTCATAGTTTTGACCTTGCAAGGTCAATGCATCCAAAAACATACTTATCATCACTGAAAATCTGCCAGTGTATACAAAGAATTCAAATATTCATATAAAAATTAAGCACATTGATTTGTGAGAAGTAATCATTGCAAGGTTTATATCTGGGTTCACTTAAAAGTATGAGACTGAACCTCAGCATCACTTCCACAGGTGAATACTGTAACCTCACACAACATAGAGCCTTGGGAAAAAAAAAGCATTAAATTTGTATTTTGTACAAGGCCATTTTATTTACACTTTCTGCTCTGACCAACCAATGGATTTAAGTGGGGTTTAAAATAGAATTTACATGCCTCTGTGACACAGAATTACATAATGCATGCTTCACATGACAGCAGAGTTGGAAGGCTTTTGAAAGCAACCGTACTAGTGAAGCTCTAGTAATGCTTTTCCAGGAACCAGTGTGCTTTCTCTTGGTGCCATCTAGTGGGTCATGGGAAGACATTAAAAACAGAGTCCAACACAAGGGAATCATACCATTTCAATAACACTGACTCTTACAGTCCAGCTCCGCTACATGGTGAACACTGAACAACACTTCTTTTCTAACAGTTTTATAACACATCGATTCTAACACACTGAACGGTTCCTAACCACTGGCCAGCTCCTAGCTGTGTTTCCACATCTAAGGATAAAATCTAGACCAAGAGATGTTGACAGGCATTCCCACCAAGCAGAAATAAATAGAAAGCAAGCAGGCAAGAGCTCTTAAAAAGGATACCCAGAAATTCTTCTGTCATGTTCATTATGATCCTGTCTGGAAAAGCCCTGCAGTGTTTAAAGGCCTAAAACCCACAAGGAATGTGGGGATATTCTACATAAACCCTAGTCTGACCTTTTCAAAATGGAAACATGAGACTGATTCAATTCAAGAAAAGAAAAACAGAACTGAAGAGTGGGTAGCAATACTTTATTACCTGCTCTGAAGATTGTGACCGTGTAACACAGTAACAATTACCGTATTAAGAGAATGAGTATAAAAAACAGAGAGGAAGGTAACATACACAAGCAATTTTGCAAAGCTCTAAGAACATAAACCAGTACTCTCTCAGACTGATGGCAACCAAGAAACAGCACTGACCATTTCTCCTGGACAGTCACCCAGATGAGGAATACCCTGAGTTCCCAACGCTCTCTAGGGTTGCCGAACTCTCGCGGCTCATTACATTTTCTCTGACAACTGAAAGGAAATTCACTCTCCATCTCTGAATAAAACTTCTCAACAAAAAATAGCTTGCCCACCCCCCTCCACTTATAGATCCACTTTCAGAGGAATTATAGTTCTTTTATAGAGAAAAAGGAACAGGAAGTAAGTTAACTGTGTTTTGGTTTTTTAATGCAATGCTTTGGTTTTGTGCTGTCCCCAGACTTATCTTCACTGGAGAAGTGACCATAGTACAAATATGGAAGACAAACATGTAGCTGTTGCAGCTGAGGAAACATGAGACATGGGATACAGTACAAAAGAAAAACGTATGGTTTCACACAGCTCATGTTCCAAAGGCATAGTTCATCACCTTGTTTGAGCAACTGTAATACACAGCCACTTATGTTTCGATCAGCTACGCCTGCGGCAAGTCCTGAAATTTGAATTAAGACAAGTTCCCCCTCCTCGGCAGGCTGGTCTTCCATGATCTCTGCCTGTAACATACACTTCACAGTGCCATCGACGCCCGGGGCCCTACAGAAGCAAAGTTTCTCCTGAGACTCAAAGCTATCTTCAAACAAAGCTTGTCTTCGTTACCAATCACCCACAAGTCCACCACCCCCAATAAGCTGACGCAACAGTTAGTCCATATAACATTTTTAGAGATTTTGTAATGTTCAATCTTAGCGAAGGCTGCAGGACGCCTGCACTGACAGGGAGAACTTTCCATACCACTGCAGTGCTATGCAGGATGAATAAAGCCTACTGCTTCCTTCTAACGCACAGAAAAACACTCATGAGACATTTCTGCCTTTACCCATGCAACTCACACGATCTGCAACTTTATACTCCTCACATAATTACAAATTACCTTTTGTATCTAATAGCTAATATCTTAAACCCTTGGCTACAAGTTTCACAATCTTACTAGCTTTTCCTTCTTCTCATCTAGACTTTCTAAACTGCAAGCCATATTCTTCACCATTCACTTCCCTTTCTTTATCCTCCAGGTAAGAGATCTGTATGTTTATCATCATTTCCAATTCTCCTCTTAAAAAGGAAGGCTTCTTGTCTAAGGTTTTTTCCCAACGCTGCAAAACCATGCCTTTTGCCACAGGAAGGAGCATATCTGAACACCTCCCAGTATTTTTTAACACTCTGTAACGTAAAATTTGATGTTTCAAGGCAGCTATGCTTATAAACAGCTCGCTCTTATGAAAAATAGCCTCAGGTGTTCCAAGTATACATATTATTAAATGAGGTTCCAAGTCCTTGTGCCCATTTTTCCTTGCCGACTGGTTCTAGACAGTTTGCCATTTAGTAGACTCTAATTTGCTCATTAGCTTTCTCTGCTGAATATGGACAAAGACGGAGGCAACCAATGGTTTGTTTTCACAAAATAAGCACAATCTAATCATGACAAGGTACCTTATAATTGCCAAAGACAACTACTTACTTCTGTCTGTCAGACTAAGGGTAACAGCAAGTTAATCTGTGCTCCTTGCACGGCTGTTTGTGATCGTTTATTGTTTTTGGAAGTATCAGGTAATTTTGATTACTGACCATATGAGACAGCCTGAAAATCTCCCCAGGCTGAAGTCAAATAATGGTAACATCTTTCTCCCTTGACATTACATTCAAGCCACAGTTTGCCTAGTTCTTTGGTTAGACAGTCTAGAATACCTCTTAGCCAATACCCTTGGATTTAGCTGTACTAGTTAAAACCTCAACCTGCATGCAGTCAAGGTCTTATGATCCCAAATCATCCATTACAAAGATCAAGCTACTGAGACTGTGTGCTCGGCTTAAAAGCATTTTTTGTTTTAGATACAATTCAACAGTAACTTCCAACAGTTATCAAACATAGTTCAAAGAAAGTTCCAGGGACTGCAAGTAACTGAGTGCATGTTAAGAAATTATTTACACTTTTACCTCACACACAATAACTAGCAATGAGCTATTTCCAAACTCTTGTAATACAAAGTAAACTTGGTTCACTTAAGCCATTGTTGAGCTGATTGTGACTTACAGCTAAGATGCTGAGACTTCTTAAAACTTGTTCATGCCAGGCATGCTGACAACAAATATTTTATCATCCCAATTCCCTATTTAAATATGGGAACATGTATGTTAACCATACCCCACATGTACCAGGACAAGCTTATTCTACGTTGTGCATTTGCATTTAGATTTGAACTTGCTGAGTAGATGGACAAACTTTATGACTAAACATACACAGAAGCACATCAAACGAAGCAATGCAACAAGTAAATAAACCTGCTGAATACACTTGAAAGTGTTTGTAACATATGCCCCTGGCATAACAACTATTCCATACCACATGACAGTCTGGAGTTAGCCTAAGGAGAAAAACTCCTATTTTTAAGAAAAGCAGCTAAGAAACTGCAGAGCTAACGGTGTAAGAATAAAAACAGAAGATACATTTTGAAACTTATACTTTTGTAACAGGAAAAATACACATACTCTGGAGCAAACTTATCCAGCCTCTTGAAGAGTTCATTTTTCACTTCCTGGTTCTCCACAATAGCTTCTATCACCAGATCCGTGCTGTGGACTACTGCTACTGCATCTGTGCTTGTTGTGAGGTTCTTTAAGGTCTTCTCAATGAACTCAGCACCAGCCTGAAACATTTCCAAGAAGTTGCAATGTCTATTTACAATGATTTAATTTATTTTCACATGAAAATCCTCTTACGTGCTCTGAAGTGTTTCTGAGCCCTCAAAAGTTCAGGCAGTCTGCCACATTTCCAAATCAGTGAGAAAGTTCTAACTATGTACAGATACAATGCTTTCGCTGACAAAATTTTCCTAGCCAATCAAATCTGCTTTGAAGCAAATTGGAAACCTTTGAATCCATTCTTTCAGGAAGACTATTTGCTGCAGTCCAACCTTCAGCATAAGAGTCTAAGGGAACAAATGGTTGATCAATCAGTGGTTTCTGAGACAACCTGGACTTGCCCTCCATAAAGAGGAACTTTCCCAGTTTCAAACCTTTGCATTGTTTTCATCCAGTGATTATCTGGTCTCACTCCTATGAACAGGTATGTGCTAGTTCATGAATACTTCAGGAAATCAAATGGCCTACACTCACTATAGTTTCAGTGCAAGTGTGGGGAAAAAATATTCTGTTTTCTGACTAGCAAATCTGCCAATCACTGACATAGTTTGTGAGGACAGAAATCAAACAGAACTGCAAGACTTTGAACGAAGGGTAAATGGAGACATAGTACAAGTAAAAACACCTACGCACTAGAATATAATATCATATGTGCAGTACAAGCATCATGTGGACAATTTTCTTTTGGATTAAAAGACCCCACATAATTACATATGTATGCTCTGGTTATCGTGGTATTACTATATTTTTTCTTCTGTACTTCCTCACGTAAACAAGTCCTTTTTCATTTCCTTTGTCTGCTGCATCATTCATGCTGGTAATCATCAACACCAGTATATATTATGTAAGTTAATATGTATCAAAAGAAGAACTGAATCTGCTGTAGAATTTAGAGAAACAAGCATAGCAACAAATAACTCTTAGGACATAAATTTAGATGCATCAACTGCTCCAGAATGACTTGCTGTATGTAAGCCTTACTCACTAATGTAAATGCAAAGTATCTTATGCATCTAATTCATGTTACTCCAGGGTAGTTAAACTTTTCCCTTGCAGTAATCCTGCACCCAAGTCTTTGGGGGGAGACTTACAAAGTATGTAAGAGAGACTCCTTACAAAGGTATTAAGACAATTTTGTTATTCTTTGCTTTTGGACAAAATTGATGCATTCCCAGGTAAGCACTCAAAGATAGCTTGCTATTAAGTTAGGATGAATAATTTGGCACCATTTCACATTTAGCATCTGTTTTAAAAGGTCACCAAGTTGTTTTAAATCTTTTTCTTTCCTTTGTAGACTTCAGCCTTGAGATAATAAGGTAAGACATGTTTCAACCTCCCTGAATCAAAAAAAGAAAATCCAAGTTCTTCAGCACACTGGAAAAAGTTTTAAGCCAGTATATTAACATGCTCTATAATGTATAACTTGTAAACAATATCAGAACTTCAGTGTGGCAGTTTTTATTCTCCTAAGTTCTCCTAGAGGAATAAAGAAGATGTCAACCTCAGGCTTATCCGCAAACTTCTTCTTTGTCACTCTCTTCAAACTCTCTTCAATTCCTTTTGTAGATCTTTTAAGGATTTCATCTGACTGGTCTACTAACACCACAGTGTGACCACTGGCTGCTGCAACCTGAAAGTTAAAAAAAAAAAAGAAAAGATTCAACAGCAGTATCACAAAACAGCCATGTATATAGATTTGTGTTGGGGCAGACAATACACAAAGCAATGAATTAGGCAAAAGAGAGCTAAGGCACATTGACTCAAGACTTACGCACTTTACTAGAAAAATCATAAAAACCTGCACACAGTTGGGGCAGAGGGGAAGGGATAAAGGTCTCAAACAACTTGAAGGAAAAGCAAAAAGAAACCCATTTCCTGCCCGCCCCCCCAAGCTGTCTGCAGAACGCTACCTGCACCTGGAGGCGGCTGAATTCTGTACTCTAGCCATAGCTGCAAACAGCTGTCTTGAAAAGTGCAAGTAGCTTAGCTGTGATCCTTGGACCTTGTAAAGAAAAAGGGCTGTGGAGACCAAAACTGGAATGCTGGCAGGGTGAGTGGGTGGCATAAGGGATGGCTAACCCTGTGTTCCCAGGACGGAGTGTAACACAACTCTGCTTTTAGGCCATGAGCATGTCCCTGCAACAATAGGAAGGTGATAATGCAGCAGTGAAATGTCTGCCACTACAGGACTCTGCACAGACCTGAATGGCCTGCAGACTTTCCTTACTACATACATGGTACAAACACTGGCTCAGCTACAGACAGCACGATTGGGTTGTCTTTTTGGTTGGTATTCAATTAATTTCAAACATATAATGTCACTTTCTCACACTGCAACAGCCTATTAAAAATCAGCTGTTCATTATCTGTTACTTTACTATTCATTAATTTATGTTGCTCTTGTTAGTTAGCAACAGCCTATCTTCATTTTCAGAATTCTCGAACTAACAGAGTTGTAGTATAATAATTGTGGAAAACAGATGTTAAAACATGGTTCCACTGACTGCTTTTAAAGTCACACAACTTAGGAGCTTTCCTTCTGCAAACTTCTACATCTAACCTTGCACCTGGAGACTAAAGATTTTCCTGTGCCCACACCACCTACTCCAATAAAGCTAGCTGAAATGAAAACTAGAGAGAGATAACTCCTGAAGAAAAGCATGGTGCTATTCTCATCCAAGTTGCCTCACTAATCCAGCAAATAAAGAAATGCCAGACTGCCTCTGGACAGCAGCAGTATAGCTTTAACCAAGTGTCAGTCTGCAGCTGGACATTTCCTTATCCACCTTTTTATTCTATTTTTTAAAATTTTCACTACGGCCGTTTCATAAAAACAACTGAATCATAAAAAAACATTGAAAACAAGCTTGGACTTGCACTCTTAACACTTCATCTGCTGCTGATCACTTGCAATGGTAAAGAAATGGTGAAGCAAGACCTTCCACTCTTCAGAATAAAAATCAATACCAAGCACATTTGTAAGAAAGAGATGCTTCACTGATTATTCGTTTATGATTACACCATCACTGACCAGTTGGCAAAAAACTCCTAGAAAAATTAAGGTCTCCCTTTTCCCACCTCATTCTTACCATATTTACATGGACAGGAAAGAAGAAAAAAGGCAAAAGGTCATACCATCTTGCAATTCAAACACACGCTCGCACAGCCTCTACTATCCAATGATTTTAAGAATACCCAATAAGAACACAAAAGTGCCAGGGAGCCAGTTAATGCTTTTCTCATACAGAAGGGCTTTTCATGTGGCAGAATCAGAAATTACAAACTCCTGGCTTTCAGCCATACGTTTTAGCAGAGGTTAGCTTCTCCTGACAATGTGAGAAAGCAAGGAAAGAGGAGAGACAATTTCTTAAGAATTCTAAAAGGGAGGAAAAGCTTTATCAATAGGGTACAGAGGAGATCCCACTCAGTGTTATAATAAGCTCTGCTTTGAGACAATTTTGGATTGAGAAATCGGAGGCAGATGGTCAACAAAACAATCCTTGGTCCTTAACGGCGGTAGAAGACTGCAACCCCTGTTACTGCCAAATACCAGATATGTTTCTCTTGACAAGCTGCTCTCTGAAAACATGCAGTCTAACAGAATATGCAGATCAGTTCACTTTCTCTGCAGAATTACAAACTTTGCATAGTGTGCATCTTCCTCAAACATGAGAACAACTTTCTTCAGAGTTGTCCTTTGATGGTTCCTTCAGTGGAAACCTCAAGCTTTAGTATCAAGGCAGAGAAGAATGGTTTTACCGGACAAGTTCATAAACAACTAGCAAAAAACCCAGCCCCTGTATTCCTCCTGCCAGAGATTTGCCAGGAACGTGAGAAATCTTCAGTTCTGAGAAGGAAACCCATTAATTAATTAAAATGGAGAACTGCTATTTATGAATTCCAACCTCCCTGTCAGTTTCCGCTTGGGTACACCTGCATACTCCAGTTATTCTTTGTGAAGTTTGTGAACTACCCCAGTATCTTGGGCAACAAGCTCTTTCTGTGAATTAAGTAAATATCTAAATGTTAAATCACTGACAGGACCGTTCAGCCTTCTGTCCCAAAGCTATCAAGCTAGAGATGAACTTGAAAGCCAAAGACCTGAGATTAAACAGTGGGAAAATAAGTCCTATTTAAATATTAACCACTTCATAATTCTGCAGGTGACCGACAGCTAAAGAGTCATTCTAGCTGCTGTATTCTACTTTAACAACTTGTAAAACGTCGCTTGATCTGCTCCCTTGGCAAGTTACAAGCAGCTTCTTTCCTGGACCAACACATTGTCTGGTTTACAAACAGTCCACACTGCTGTCTCAAGGCCCACGTTAAACAATTTAAAACACTGACCTTGGTTCTTCTCGCCTACCCGCCTGACCCGAAGATGCGTGCATCAGCAACAGAACACAAAGTCTGAAAGTCGAGCAGCCGGCCAGCAGCGGCGCAGCAATACTTCCCACTCCTCCGCAGCAATAAAACCAAAACTCACAGAAACCTGCCAGCACGGCAGGGTGCGTCCCTCCGCGCCTCGCTCGTCCTGGGGCTGCGAGGAACGCCCGCGGGGCGGGCCGGCTCGCCGGCGGGCCCACGGGGCGAGGCGCAGGCCGTGCTGCAGCAGGAACGCCTGTGCGGCCGGCCTGCCGGCCGGGGCGAGAGCCGCCGCTCCGCTGCTTCTCACACAAAAGCAGGCTGAAAAAAAGGCCTCGCGCGAGGGAGCCTGAACGCAAACGGCAATATCTTCAGACGAGGTTTGGAACGCCGCTCCCGCCTGCAGCGGCGGCTCGACCCGCTCAAGTTGGCCAGGCCGGGCCAGCTGCTGGCCCCGCCGCGTCAGGCTCCTCGGCGGAACGGCGGCGGGGACCGGCCGCTTCGCCGCCGCCTCCTCCGCCTCCGCCGCCGCTCTCTCCGCGGGCAGGTTCCAGCGCGGTACCGGAGCTGGGCTCAGCTGGAAGTGAGAAACCTCAGCGGGACGCAAGAAGCGAAGGGGACGCCTGGAGCTGGGGTTCCCTCTGCCGCCTCAGCCCGGGAAGGGGGGCCCCAGCCGGCGGCGGCGGAGCACGAA
>JAVJGG010000007.1:32047381-32063455 GCA_035590195.1 Aviceda cuculoides
GCTTTTGATTCCTCAAGGGGAGTCGGGTAGGAGGAGCAAGGTCAGCGCCACAGAATTCCTGCCGCACGGGGTTAACGCTCCCTGCTGGCCCCCGGCCGGCGCCATGCGGAGGCTGCTCTCACGCCTGCCCTTTGCAGCGGAGGTCGCCGCGTTTCCTTCCAGAGATGCACGCTCTGCGCTGTAGCAGCAGCTCAGTTGCTCATGGTTAGAAGCACTCCGTCGTAAGAGTGTTTCCAGACTAAAAGGGGATTTCATCTGCAGGCTAGCACAAACTATACAGTAAACAAAAAAAACCCCAAACAAACAAAAAAATCAAATCCTTCCTTTATAAATACTAATGGCTGAATCATACCAGATGCAGACGACCAAAATTTTCAATCTAATTCCTTTATCGCCAGAACAACCGGCACTTCAAGTCAGCAACAGCTGACAACACAGCAATTACAGCATATTCTACTTGAGTCAGCATCAGGGTGAACATTAAGCAACTTGTTTTCTTCAAACAAAAGCAGCGGACTATTCTCATATCTCTGCACTTTGTACCAAAAGCGCAATGCAAAAAATTCCCCCTTTCCTCACTCAGTCTCACCTGACGGCAGATTAGTCAGGAGCAGTAAGCGGCTGCTGGAAACAGCCTTACCCAAACACAGACTCAGAGTTACTGCTCCTTGTGTATACAAATTACAGGTGAGCAGGTAATTAATGAAATTCCCTAAAAAAAATAGCACGGTGCCAATTTACCTGCAACCTAACTCCAGGGTGTAAGACAGGATTTCCACACACAGCTGTCGCTCCCAAGTGCCCAGCCCTCCGAACACACCAGCGCTCGCACCCACTCCTTCCCCACGAGCGCTTGGGTTGTCTCCTGCTCTGTGTGCAAGGATCTCCTGCTTCTCCCCGGGCTCCCTCCGGGCCAGAGGCCCCAGCTCTCTCCCCCCTCCTCCAGGCTCTCCCTGGGCACCCCCTTCCCTCTCTGCCCTCTGCTCTCCAACCCCTCCATGGCAGGAGTCCAGCAAAACTACACCTCGACTCTGCCCGTGGTTTTCTTTCCCACCTCGTTCCTCAGACTGTGCATCTCCTCCTCGTGTCAACTCATTCCCCCTTCTCTCATCTTCCTCACCTCCACTCTTCTGTCTCCCCCTTTTATTCAGAGTAACACCGTTTTTAAAACAGCATTGAGAGAATGAACAGACATACTCTTTCTATCATTTGCTCATAACACGCCTCACATTGTATTTTCCCAATTTCATTTTATTCCCTCGCCTCCTTCACTCCTCATCCAAAACATTTTGTAACATCTTCTCACTCAAAAGCTTTGTTTGTAAGATGTAAAACACCAAACACCACAAGCTTAGTCAACAAGTGGAACTCATTAAAATGACTATGCAAAGCTGTCAAACACTTGGGAATTACTTTATTAAAAATAAAATTACATTGAAGCAAAGTCTGAAGTCCTTTTTAGAAATAAAGACATTTTCAGCATTCAGAAATAGCCATCCAGTTATATAAACATCCATTTTTCAATAAGGCAGTTGAGATGCTTCCTCTGCTAAGAAAGGGAGGGGAAGGATACATTTACAAACACAAACCAAATCTGCTACCACTTTACTTACAGTTTACCAAAGATGCCAACACACTTTTAAAACCACAAACATTTTGTTGCTTTTATGCTATTGTTTAGCTACTTTCATGGCATCCTGTGAAAATTTCAGTGCATCTGGAAGGCATGAAAGGCAGGTCTTTATTGTCATTTCCAACAGCATCTTGCATTCTGGCGGACATTGACATGGCTGTAACTTCACATCTGTATTTTTAGCTTGTCGCACTTGGTAGCATTTGATTATAGGTACCATCAAAACCCGCATCTCAAAGTACTATTTGTAGAAGAATAATTTTCGAAGGGCAGTTTTCAAAGGTGACATTTTAAACTAAACCCAGCAGGCAAAACAAGCACAAATATGTGCAATTCCACATACTAGGGGATTATGCAAATTGTGTCTTCTTTGGAATCTGTAACAAAAAAATTCTGAAGTGCTTTTCTGTCCTCATTGAATAAAAGGACATGTATTTTATATAAGCCATCAGTTGCACACCAACATCATTATGTTGCTTAAAGAGGCATTTCAACAGAAAGATAAATATTATCAACACTTAATTTTAGCTTTGCAATTAAGCATATACCATTTTAAGGATTTCCAGACAAAAATCCCAACTGTACAGAATCTATTTATTCATTGGAAAATACGAAGTTAAAGAAATAAGTGCTCATTACTCCAATACTGTCAGCTTTTAGTGCAATTTACTAGTGCTGGTACCAAACTCAGTGTTTTATTGTGCTATGGGGTTTTCAAAAATTTCATACAAAGAAAAAATTTAACATGAGCACGGGCTAACCCTATATAAGCCTGTGTAAGAACTGGAAGTTCTCACACAAACAGCGGGGTGCCCGACCACCGAAATACATAATTCAGAAATTAATCCACCCTGTTATTCAAAACAGCTAACAGAAAACCTTAATTTAAATCCAAAGTAATTATCTTACAGTCTTTGCTAGGCACTACCTGGCTTTTAAAACTTCAAGTTAAAAAGTGACAAAACCAGAGGTTAATTTAAAGCTGAAGAGTTGACTCTTCTTTTACAGTTTAGATTTATTTTCTGCTATGGAATACCCAATTCCACTTTACAGTCAACTTCACATTCCAGTCTTGTAAACTTGACATTAGGAGGACTGCTAGTATTTTCTAGATCTCCAATGAGGGGCGAGGGGGGGGTGGGGAATATTTCCTTAAAAGAGTGCATATGTACTTATTTCATCTGATATGAAATTCTGCTAGATCAAAAGGTGTATAAAGAGATTTCAGGATGATTAAGACCGATTATTGAAAGGTTAACTGTTACATGTCCCCCAAAAGATCGCTTTTGATGTTTGAGAGATCTTTCAAATAAAAGGCAAGATTGAATGCCCCCTTCCGAAACACCCAACAACAGGCTTCCTTGGCTATTGGTTTGACAGTGGTAAACAGCTCTAAAATTTTTGCACGTGAAAAGAGTAAGGTACTGATACACTACTATTGTATGAACTACAGATCTTTTTACTCCATATGGAAGATAACAAAGAGAAAGCCTTTATACTCAAACCTCAAGTTTATCATATTCCTCATGTTCCATGCCTAAATATACAAGACCTACATCTGTAGTGCTGTATTGATGCTGTATTTGAAGTAAGACTCCAGTTCCCAAAACCAAACAGGTTGTGGCAGTACTGTCCACACTGCCTGTAAATTAAAAACCTGAGTGCAAGACCCAACTTCAGGATTACACATGTAGTTTTCCCTGATGCGCAGGCTGTTGGTCTCATCCAGACTGCAGCCACTGCTGACGTGGGGAGAACAGCAAATGCAAAGTGGCAGCACAGATGTCGTCTTGAATGTCTGCTTGGCACCAGAGAGAACAGACTTCTGCTGTTTCTTGTTAGAGAAATCTGCTCTCACTTATATTCTGAGATAGAACATCTGCATCCAGACACTGCACACTGCTTTCATGTTAAGAACATGGTATATTCAAGGATTCATTTGGCCTCCAAGCCTGGGTTTTCAGAGTTGGTACCTGCTTGTTTAGTGAGCCCTGATAGTCAAGAATGTTACTGATTTGATCTCATCTACACCTATGAGTTACTTGCAAGAAAGAATCCTCCAAGGTTAAGAGAAGTGTCATTTAGTCACTTCTGAAGAGTATTTGTCATTACTTAAGCTCGGTTATTATGTTTCTTTACATAGAAAATGCTAATACCCTCTCATTCATTGATCCTTTCGGTACTAGATGATGTCCTTCGCTCATTTGGTAAATTAAATGTTTACATGCTGCTTTTACCAAAATAACAATTAATATTTGCTAAAGCATTAACAGATATTTTGGACCATTCTCCCATAATATTTTACAAACTGACAGTAATAGTTTACAGACAGAGGGGTTAAGCCCAGCAAGTTTTAATATCAAATTGCAAACTATGCTGTCAGTTCATTTGTGGAATGTAACAGCTGACAAAAAAACCTTCTCTTTCCAGAAGTGTAAATGTATCATTCTCACTGACTATGAAAGCCTATGCAGTTTGTGTTTTTCTGGAAAGAAAGTAAAAAAATAAGCTGGAAACAAAATAAAGCTGGATTTTAAAAGTGCAGTATTTCATAGTTTAATCATTTTTTATGTTATATTATTTCTTCAAAGCTATTATATTGAATGGACAGGGAGCTAAAGTTAGACCAAACCTTCCCTCCATAGATGGTTTTGCAGCATTTTCAGGATACAAAAACGTAAAACTTTGCATTAGACTTGCAAAAATTAAGAACAGCTCCATTTTTGCCAACTGCTCTCCCATGCACACACGTTTACCTAAAGAACAGTTAGAAGAGACACATTACTGTTTTTATACTCTTGATCCATTTGTCAACACACATGCAATTCCTATGCTAGCATAGTCCAAACACAGAAAGGCTCAAGCTACTATTAAGCTATGAACTCTGAAGCTTCGGTCTCCCGTATTTGAGTCTAGCCTTGCTCAGCTGTACTGCTTCCTATTAACAGCATTTACATCCATAGGAAAAGTATTATCAAAGAACAATTCATCATTTCTCATTTCTGCCTGGCAACTGGAGCTTTTAGGAATGCAACTCATTTTACAAGCCACCAGCTGTAATAATAAAACAAGTTCTGTAGCTGATGCCATCATGCACAACTTTCAGACCTCAACACCTCCAAGGCCCTACACTTGAAACACCACCACCCCCAACCAGCTACTGACTGCATGTGGATATCTTACCCATGCCAAAAGGAATGAATGCCTCTTTCTTAATTAGCTGGCCATTTTCATCCAGAAATCTTGATGGTTGAAATTCGTCTGGTTTCTCCCAAATGTTAGGATCTCTGTGTACTGACCACAAGTTGGGCACGATCACGCTGCCCTTAGGAATAGTATAACCCTGCAGCACTTTAAACAAAAGCACAGAGACAGAGGACCTGACAAGTTGCTAGAAGTAAACATGGGAGACTTAGACTTATTAAAAAGATGACTAGATGTCACAAAAATGATACGGATGCCTAGCTGTGGGCTGCAAATGTAGCAGGAGCTTAAGGCAAAGGTGATCTCTGCTAGCCTGCCTGGGTCAGAATCATCAAGGCCAGAGCAGCTGGAAAGACATCAAATTACACCAACAGTTCCCTGCAGAGAAAAGGTAGCAGCGATCGTTAGAAATGAACTCTGCTGCATAGAAGTGCTGTGACCCTGTTTCCTCCTGTTCACTGTGGTGGGGCTCTGTGACAGCACAGGAAGGTAGAAGTAAGAAAGAGCGACAGGTGTTGTACTGTTATCACAAAAGGGTTTTGAAGTGACTAGTCTCATTTCAGCTTGTTGCACCTCACTGTCCTCCAGGCCAAAACATTTAAAAGGCAGATCAATTCAGTACTGGGTTTGAAAGCCAAGTATTGCTACTTCCCACTCACTTCAGCCAACGTTCAGCTATGTTTATGAAAACATATAGCCAACAAGATGACTTGGAAAAGGATTTATTTATTATTGTTTTCTGGAGATGTGGAGCTCAATGGTATAAGCCTTTCAAGCTTTAGCAAACCAGTTGTTCCAAATTGGTGTTTTCAGACCTCTGTGTCAGATTGCCAAAACTAACTCCGCTGTTTCAGATAAAAAGGTGGAGTCTCCGCTGCCAACTACTACTAAGTACATCAGTCAACACAAGCTGACCCCTCGAAAAGAAACTGCTCTAAATGAGTAAACTCCTGGATGTTAGGTCAGACATGCTGCCCAAATAGAGGCCACCTACTCTATATAAATGGCATTTTACGTACATGGGTTACAAGTCTAATACATAAACGAGGTCTTTGTAAATTCTCACTAGATGTCCCATCAGATCTTTATTCACAAAAGAAATGCTGTATTAACAAGTCTCTACAAATGCTTACCAGCAGTTTCTGAGGCCATTCGAGGGATAGAAAGGGGAACAACCGCAGTCATCCTCTGCACTTCCATAATGGTTGCCTCTGTGAAGGGCATTTGAGCCTTGTGGGTAAGAGAGGGAACTTTGTCACGTCCTAGAACTGCTTCAATTTCTGCATGAACCTTCTCTATTCAAAGGGAGTGGAAAAAATAAAAAAAATAAAAAAAAGATGCACAATATGTGAGAAGACATCATCTCAATTTCACTTCCCTGTGCTTCACTGTTCACATAGATTTGTCAAAAATGACTACAAGACACAAGATCCCTAGCTGAAATAACTATGCCAACATAAGCCTTTAAGAACGGACTCAGTTAAGAATAAAACCACCAAGTGCAACCTTAACAACTATCAAGAGTAAAGCTACTGCGATGACAGACATTGCTAGCACTTCTGTATTGGAAAAATACAGGAAAAGTTCTGTTCCAGTTCCAAATGTATTCGTAATCTTAGTTTAAGAGTTTAACTATACAGTAATTTGAATGGTGAAAACATCAAGCTTCTGGCCTGCACTAAATAAAATGAACAAAAAAAGACTGCATGCAGTGCGTGCCTGAGCTGGCCTCTGTCCCTGGGGAGATCCAGTTCTCAGAACTGGGAAAGATGGTGAAGAGATGGGAAAGCTTTTCATGCAGCTGCTTTAGATATTTCATTCTAGAGGAGGAATTCTGGTGCTGTTACTGCAAGCACTGAAGCCATTTAACTTGTTTTTGCTGTTTCCTACTTTCTATCCACAGAACTTAAACTCAGCTATTTCCCAGTTCCCCTGAAAGGCAGCAGCAAATGCTCCCCCGCCTCCCCCCGCAGCTCTTCTGCAAAGGAAAAACAGAAGTGAACAAGCTTATCTCCCTTCTTATTCATGTGAGGCACAAAGCATCAAAATATTTGTTTGCCCCTTTCATCTCGGTGTACAAGTAATTCTCTTCATCTAAGTTTCCAAGATTTGCTTCACCCATGTACAGGATGATGCGCCTTTTATTCCAGGGAACTTGGAATCTGGCTACACAGCAAAAGACAATCTTGAAAGAGGACACCTCAAAATTAACTTTTAATCAAAAATAATAAAATTTTTCATTTTTTTACCCTTGATACCCTGAATATTTTGTGGTTATCCTGCTTGCCTTTTCCAAGATTCAGAACCCAGACTGCTGATACTCTCAGGTTTTGCTCTTTTCTCTTCTTAGCACTGATTCAAGACTAAATAAAAGCTCAATGCAAAAAAACTTCTGTCTCCAGAGAAGCGTTCAGAAATATCGTACGAACTGTGTTCAACTAACAGTTGCTGCCACCTACTGGGTTTGCTAGGAAAACAAGTTCTCACATGAGGAACACAGTAAAAAACACCTCAACAGCAAGAGATTTGCTAACAGTGTGGCTCAAGTACCTGCTTTGTGGGGTTTTGCTACTCTTTTTTTAGTGACACATTATAGCCCTGTATTCAGGCATGCACATCCACAGTAGTTTAAACAAGTAAAGTTTTCAATATTAAAAAAAAAAACAACTAAGGAGACTGTCTCATTCCAAATGGCACACCAGCATTTTATCCTGGACAACATTTCTTTGGAGTCTGTAAAGATATGTGGAACTATACAAGAGGCAGTCGAACTGCTGCTCACATTACCAACTGCAAAAATGTAGACTTCAAAAGTTCTCCACTAACAGCATGTAATTTGAACTGCTCCACTACATTTTATATATTTAAAAATCTCACAGATCTTCAGAAGTCAAGGACCAAAACCAAGTCAGAGAACAGACCAAACCAAATACTCCCCACTGCCTCCCTATATGCATGCATGCACACACCCACCCTTCTCCGTGTAAAAAGCAAAACTGTCTTCCACAGACAAATAATTCTTTCTGATTTTTTCCCCTAATAGCCCTTCATTTGCCTTTCCAGAAAGTGTCTGTAACGTTTGCTACTGCTAAAAGTTATGCAATTTAGGTATTTCCTTTAGGGTATAAGAGAAGTATGTTACCAGGGAAGAAAAAAAAAAAAAAAAAAAAAAAGAGGTCCATACCTGACTCCCAAGCAATCAGGATACATAAGGAATGGATACTAGAATTAAGAGAATTATATTACATAGCTAACTGATACACTCTGGACTACTGAGCTTATTCATATTGCTTGACAACAGCCACAGCATAAGGAAAAGGGAAATCAGAAAGAGGCAATAAAACTATTGAAGATCAGCAGAAGAAAGAAAGATAACTAGCACGTACTTGTACAGCATGCAAAGGGGTTTAAAGGTTTACTGCCTTTCCCTTGGCAGTAGGGAAAGGGGTTTAAAAAAACCAAACACAAAACTTCTAGATCTCATTTGTGTAGTTTAGAACACATCTAATTCATGTAACTGTGTATCAAGTCAGGCACTGATAACACACAACCATTAAAAACAGAACCATAAGAATTTTATTTTACATTTGTCCCCAGTGGACTCTCTCTCCCATACACTGAACTGATGCCCTATTTTGCAATCTTTGCTCAACAATTTGGTCGACTGTGCAATAAACTATGATCTTGACCTATTTAAAGAGATCATTCCAGACAGTGTGCTGTAAACAAGTATCTATTTACTTATTTGCAAAGCAGCTGCAGCACATGAAAACCTAAAAATCTCAAATACTTGATAAAAGTATTCCAGGTTTATATTGTTCTTAGATAACTTGAGGTTTAGCCTTCTTCACTCCAGGTTAGCAAGTCTGGGCCAAGTAGTGGTCTCTTGGGGAAATGCTTCACTACTATAAACTGAGGTAGAATTACCTAAGTAGAATCTGTCCATCCTGACAAGGTTTCCAGTCCGCATATACCAGACAATTTTTCTAGTGGAAATCAGCTGCTATGTAGGACTTTAGGAGAAGCTGCTAATAAATTAATAAATCAATTGCTTTATTTTTCTTAAATTCAACCATCTAAATTTGCTAAACAGTTCTAAAGAAAATGCTGGCTTTGTGGCCACACGTACTGTAACAAGGCTCAGTATGGAAAAATAATTAACCAAAATTAATTTTAAGTCTTTGGCAATGGAAATTCATCCTAAGAAGTCCTGAAATACAACAGTAGCAGGTACTATTTTAATATTGTAACCTCTCCAACATCACTGGTATTTTACATATCCACAAAAATCTACAAGTGATTTTCTAGAACTCTGTCACAAACAGTAACCAGATCATAGCACCATCAACTAATTTGGGTTGCAAGGAAACTCTGGAGGTCATCTGATCTAAACACTTACTCAAAGCGAAGTCATCTTCCAAGTTAGATTCAACTCTGAGGGTAGATCAGACTACTCAGGGTCATACCCCACTGAGTTCTGAATACTTCCAAAGTTGGAGTTTCTGTTAACTCTCAGGGCACTCTGTTGCACTCCTTGCTATCTTCATAGAGCAGGTTTTTTTCCTAGTATTTGATTGGAATTTTCTTGCTGTAGACCACCTCTGCTGTCTCTCTTCCCTCCACTGCACACTTCAGAGGAGAATGCCTCCATCTTCTTAGCGTCTTCTGATCAGGCAGTTGTAGACAGCATAAGGTCTCGCCTCGGTCATCTTTCCCTAACACTGAACAAGCCCAGTTCCTTCTGCCTCTCCTCTGGAGCCACGTGCTCCATGTGTCTTCCCCCCCTGCCCCATCTTCAGCAACCTACCCAACTGCCATGACCATTCAAGACTGATGGGGAGAGGCCTTGCAACGACAGTGACCAGCTGGCGCTGTGGACTTGTGTAAGTCCAATTTGCTTAAGCTGTCTCTAATTTGATCTTCCTCTAGAGTGGGTAGTGTTTACTCCCCAGACTCTGCTGCCAGACTCAAGAACCTCCCTGCTCAGGGAGACATAAAAGCAGACCTTACCACTGCACATATCACATATCTTGTATCACTACTATAGGCTGGGAATGCCACAATTGCCAAAGCTTATGAAACATGCTAAGGTTCCCTGGAATTGCTAGGCAAAGATAAAGTTGTCCTGAAACAGGAGAAATGCATACACTAAAGGGCCATTTTAGATAGTTAATATAGCACTAACCTAGAGATCATCATAGCAGACCAGGACAGAGGATGTCTAATTACATATCAACCTTTCAAATTACACATACACATGTACTATTTGCACTCCAAATGACTTCTCTGCTGTCGCTGTTTGATTCTGTTTCTGAATATCCATCTAGAGCTGGAATAAAACACCTAGAATAAAAATAGTCTTACCTTGTACTTCTGGGTAGAGAGACATGTAGAGCAGGCACCACAGTAATGTGTTGGAAGTAGTGTCTGTGCCCGCGATGAAGAGGTCACCAATGATAAAAAATAGGTAGTCTTCATTAAAACTGCTCTCCTTGTTGTTCTTTTCTTCTTCTGCATGAATGAAGTACATATCAATGAAGTCCCTGGGATTTGCTGCATCCAGTGTATCCCTGTGCTGTGCAATTATTTTCTTTAGAAAAGTAGTAATATCTAATTCTGTTTTCCTAAGTTCTCGGAAAGGCCCAAAGGGAAGGTAGTACAGCCAAGGGCAGATATTGACCAGGATCATATAGCTGTTCACACTTAGCTCTAGTGCACGTGCCATGTTCTTCAGCATCGTCTTGAACTCAACATCTTCATAGTTAAAACGCCTGCCAAGGGCCATGGAACAGATAACATTGGACACTGCATTGCGAATGATCGGAAAAGGATTAAATGAATCCTTTCCATGCTTAAGCATTTCCTCCTTTATAAACTTCAGCTCCTCAATGATTTTAGGCTCTAAGCTGTGTCTTCCTACTCCAAAATGACGCAGTGTTGAGAGAGAGAATTTCCTCTGTTGCTTCCAGACAGGGCCGTAAGGTGCAAAAATAACACCTGGAAGAGAAAGGGAAAGTCTGAAACCAAAATGCTCTATTTTCAAGAAGAAATAGTTAGACAGGCTGCAACCCAAGAGCCAGAAGAGAGAGAAACAATACATATCTATCCCAAGCACTGGGCTAGGAGCTAAAGGAAGAACACAAGGTTCTTTATAATAGCTTTGGGAAATCCTGTCCCTCCTTTTCCCAATCATTGAAATGAATATAACAGTTACATCAATAGTTTTATTAGTCTTTGCAAGATACTAATAGATGGAAAAAGGGTACTGTAGATGCTTTATTAAAAATGATAACAATTTTGTAGGAACTGCTACTCTGGGACATGTGTTAGCTACAGCCTTTTCTCCTCCATGTACTGAGACAGAAATTCCTTCAGCGAGACAGAAGATATGAAAACACAAACAGGTTTGCATTTCTTTTTCCCTTCATGTTATACAAACTTCTCAATACTGTTTGTGTGTGTACATATTTCTACTACAAGCAAAGTTCTTCTTTAACTTATACTCAAAATAGAGGATACGCATGCTGCAACAAACTGGGAAGGTGAAGACAAGTTCAGAGCCACTTGGCAAAAACCTGCTTGATTTGCATCTCAACAGTTTTGATGCCTCTAGGCACATGTTCTGCACGATTGTGTCATTATGAAACACCATTTAAATTAAATCTCTTAGCTTCAAGTGTAACTTCTGCTCACTTACCAACAGAAACACATCTCTTCTGTTGAATTAACAGACCACACCAAAGATACCGCAGTATAACAAAATACACAACCTGCTATTTCTAATGTACTCGATGGTTAACTATCGAGAAGTTTAAAGTCATCAAAACACAGGCTAGTTCTGCCTTTGTTCTTCTAGTAAAGTGACACAACATCTGGGTTTTTTTCTGGAAATAAAAAGTTACTTTTTATAAAGTAACATCAATTATTCTGTCAACTGCAAATCTTAAATTTAAAAGAAATAAAAATGGCCATAATAAATTAGCAACAGAAAGATGCACCATGTTTCAATACTTAACATTACCTACACTTATATCACAACTAGCCCCTAACGCAAAAAGGAGAATAAACAAATAAGAAATCTATAGCTAGAAACAGAAATCTGTAGATGTGTAAACAAGATAACTGTACTCAGAAGGGTCTGCAATCCCAAAGGTATGAATAGTTCAGTGTAACATAAAGCTGGTAATCTTTCTAGCCAGATTTTCTGATTACAGTATCTACTCGTACCAACAGACCAAAGAATACAAACATAGAACCTAGTTTCAAAAGCCCTAAACAAAATAAGCAGAAAATTATAAAGAGTCAGAGCAAGCTGAGAACCAGCTGAACTTCATCTTCTCTGCGTGAAGACATTATTTACGAAATCTATTCAAATGTCTACTCCCTGGCACTTTAAAAACAGAACCAAGAACTTTTCAGATTCCCTTTCTCAAGTAATGTTTCCTGGTAGCACTGGTGTCCTCAAGCAGGGTAGGTGAAAAAACAGGCTTATTTGGGGCTGAATTTAGCTGAGAACGAACTTGGGTTTTCAGGGTCTGTGACTGGAGTGGGGAAGAAACATGGATTTCTTGGAACAAAACAATGTTATCACTATCTCTATCCCACAACAAATATCTCCAAAACAGACTATACATCCACAATCTCTTCCCCTTTCTGTTTTTAGGAAAATTAGTTTCAGAATCCAAATAACTTCATGAAAGAAAACAGACCTATTGTCTTGAATGTAAAGAAGACTATCCTGGCTACACAGGAAGGCTAACACCAACAACAAGCATCTCCACGCTCAGAGAGTCTCTCCAGCAGTCCTGCACAGGGCATGGCTGGACGGCATGATGTCTTCTGAAGTCCTGAAACCCCAAACTATCGCAGAATACTAATAACCGATTTGCAAATTGGGAAAGAATAACACAGCAGACAGATTAAGGAGGAAGAAGACCAGAAAGTTAGAATAACAGAGGTAAGAGAAGAAAGAAAACTGCCAACTGGATCACTGCCAGGCAATAATAATGGAATAGTACCTCACTGTTTTCAAAGAAAATCTCTGCATGACCTGAAAAGACAACATACTCAGCACAGACAACTGTATTCTTAAAAAAACAAAACAACAACAAACAAAATAAACAAACACACCCTCCACCCCGAATACAATAATAAATTCCGAAGCAAGAAGAATCCAGAATAACCAGGACTTCACGCTCATTACAGGGGGCTAATTTCTACGAAGTGGTAATGCAAACCTTTCAATACAATCAACAACGCAACAAACACACAGAAAACCAGAAAGTTTGTTTTTAGGCTCCCTTTTTACATGAAAAATTCAAATCCTTATGAGAAGCAAGTTCTGGGAAAGGCTAACTCTGCCCCCCACCCCCCCCCCCCCACCTTCCAGTTTCTCACTGCTAGTTTTAGTGTAGCTGCCATACTGGGAACATTGATGAACACAGAATTTCCAACATTTAACTTCTGTGTTCTCCGATGTCCACATCTGGATGCGCACAGGGCAGGACTATAAAGGCATACGATCACTCAATCTTCATCCACTCTAGAGATTGAATCTTTGCTACCTCATAGCTACAGGATACAAAACCGCTTTACTAAAACAAAAATACCAAAAAGTACTTTTTCCCCCCAGTCTAGTATTTCTCTTTCCACAGGCATATGTGCAGAAGCCTTCGATTAAGAATTGATTCCACCTTCTCCCTTAAGTTCTCACTGCACTTCCCATCCAGCCAAAAAGGCCTCCCTTCTTTGCTGCTCAGTTATTGAAATGCAGTATTTGCCATTTCTGATACTTTTCCTTGCTCTCCCCCAGGCACAATATTTTATTTGCATCTTATACACAATAGAGCCACACACAGCTGAGATAAGCCTTTCTTTCTTCCATAACACACCCAGCAGGTCAGCTCAGGGTAAAGACAAAACTACAACAGAAAATGTAACATAAATGAAAATAGCCCCATAAGTTTACATCAGGTATTTTGTTTACAGAACGAATATGTAGGAATCCAAAATGGATGCTTACTGACCCAAAACATTCCACTGTTGTAGTACCCAAGTCAGGAGCGATAGATCTGAAGTTACACAATCATCCGGTTTCTGTCATTTCCTTTCCTAGTACACATGAACATAACAGTCGCTGCCCAGATCTGTAGCGAAGTCTCACCCATGAACTCCTCAAACTAAGTGTGGGATGCTCCCAGACCAGACTTGAGCCTCCAGTTTGAGTGTTGTTACCCATCCACCTCCTCCATGAACCACACACAAAAAGAAACACTTGTTAGCCCAGAGCTCTCATGGACAATATCTGAAAACTGATGTTAGAGATTTACATTGTACCTATACCACAAAAAAAAGAGAAAACCTCTTACGCCATCGGTTCTGCAGCAACTGCCTTCCCACCAGCACAAACGCAGCACCACAGAGGTTCGGTTGTCTCCTACACGCCACCACTAAACCCAAGCCAGCGCACCAAGAACAGCTGTGACTTCCAGTGGCTTTTGGAGAACCCACTTGCATGGGGGCCAAGCAGACCCACGCTGCCCATATTCACTGACTTTGTGTACTCAAAATACACTACCCCTGTGGTTCATTCCACAATACTCTCACATCAGCAATTCAACTTGTTGCGCCAGCTAACGTAAACAATAAATAGCAGCTCAGTACGTTTTATGTACAACTGGGCAACCCTCATGTAACAGTCCTTGTGCTTGAGCATAGCTATGGTGACCTTCCAGATAAAACTAAATGTAAAGCAATGTAGCGTTCCTGCCACAGTGCAGCACAATGCAAGCAGGCACAGTCCCTGAACTTGGCCGCAGCATGCTCTGGACAGCCAGCTCCTGACACTTTCAACTCACCTGGAGTACCCTGGCTACTCTTGTGTCACCACATTCAAAAAGTCTAACTGAGAACTGTTTGCAGTCAACAGGAAACATAAAAAATTCACAGCATTCAAGGAAAAAGAAATCCACCATGAGCTGGAACATGCCATTTTACAGCACCGCTAAAATTGATCTAATGTCTAACCGCTCTTTCCCTTTCCTCCCCCAGTCCTTGCTAAATGTACTGTACCTAAAAATACTCATGCACTATAACAACAACCACACACTAGTACGATCTGTCTCAGATCAGCATCATTAAACTAGTATCATTAATAATTTATTTTTTTTATCCTTTCAACCATTTACAACAATGGTACCCGATTGCTTTTCAATAAACATGATCTAGGTCCCTCGCTTTCCCTTATCTTTACTGGGTCAATTCTGGTACAGTAAAAAATTGAAGATAAAAAGTTTCAGGCACTTAACTAATAGATTTCTCTAGCCTCAACCCCCCTGCCCCCAAACATTTCACAACACAGTTAGCACATTAACAAGCCTCCTAAGCTACCTCTCCTAAATTGGAAAAGGAAAGGTAGTTTTCCACAAACACTGAGATCTGTAATGGACCTAAAGACTAAATATGAAGAAATTCTAACTGCAATACTGCCATCACGTATTTAAACTCCCTGTGCCCTCTTTTCTGTGAAAACTAGTAAACTCTCCTTTGACCTATTAAAAAACCCAAACCAGATACGCTCAGTAAGTTTTGACAAGCAGAATAACGCACCTGCAAACATCTCAGCCACGGTAGCTCGCACGCAGGCAGCGCGGACCGCCCAGCAACGGGACTCCATACAAGCCCGCTCTCAGCCACCGTTACCTTGGTAAGAACTGGGGAAGCGCACAATTATTTCACACCGCTGCCAAAGCATTCGAAATTTCTTCTCCTAACTAAAACCAGAAAGCCCCTAGGCGACAGACTGGCTGTTCCTTACGATCCCTGCACAAAGGCCATTTCTTTCACTGCAAACAGAGGTAAAGCGACCGGGCATGTGGGTGATGCCGCCTGCTGCCCACACCGCAGCACTGCCGAGCCCGCAGGGACGCCGCACGTTCACCGACAGGTCGGGCGAGCGTCTCCCCGCGCTTTCGGCCACCGGCAGGGCAAGGGACACCCGCGATGAGCAAAAAAGCAAGCGGATGGTTCAGCCTATAATTCACAGCCGGTATTCACGAAGTCCGGCGCAGCAGCCACGATGCCCAACCGCTCCCGCTCAATATTCTTGCCGAGTATCGCCCTGGCAGTACACGAAGCCTGCGGTAGCTCACCGAGCGGGACCCACCGGGGCCGCCGGACCCCCCCGCCCCGCCCCAGCAGCCTGCCAGACCCGGCAGAGCGCGGGCTGCGCCGCCCGG
>JAVJGG010000007.1:32064672-32095172 GCA_035590195.1 Aviceda cuculoides
CCCCCGCGTGAGTGCTTTTCACAGCCTCATAGAACTTACTTGCAAATGCCCCTTATGCAAACATTTAATTTTAGTGTGGTTTGGAAGGGAAGGAAAGGAAATACGGGTGCTCCTTCTTCCCCTTCCCAAATACCTAGAACTGCCAGCTTTTGTAATACACCCAGATTTTCTGTTTTCAGAACTAAGGACTAACCTGGACCTGTCCCAGCTCTAGGTTTTAACTAACTGCTGGGCAAATGCAGAACAAGAGAGACACTCCTCAGAGCTGGACCTAAATTTTAGAGGAAAAAGGGGTTTAGTTCTTATTCCTCCCCATTAAATAAACAAAAAATAATAATAAAAAAGAGAGCGAAAGAAAAAAACAGAAACCAGCACACACCACTAAAATACCCCTACCTGATTTTCAGGGTAACTCCCCCATCCTTGAAGTACACCTTAGTGCACATTCTCCAGCTGATCAACAACCCCAAATTTAATCCCTACGAAGGTAATTAGGTGTTGAAAAACACTACTACCTGGTCTTCCAAACCATTTTCTGCAGCATCAATGATTTTAAGTAAGCACTCTTGGTATACCCTCAACCAAAAAAAATAAAAAAATAAAAAAAGCAGCACTGTGAGCAAAGTGACCCCAAAAATAAAAAGCAAAGAAAAAAATGGTGCTTACCTAGTACTTTGGCTTTTTTAAAAAAGTTGAACATTCAGTAAAGACAGTGACAAGTGGCTCTTAAAATAGTGTCTGGACTATTTAAAAAGGTTTTATTGCAATTATAGAGAAGTTACAGGAATTTTAGAAATACATAAAGCTTCAAATAATCAAGGTCAGTTTTCCTCCAAGCAATTAAGGCAACTGGATGCAATGTCTCTTTAATCTAATAAAAACAGTAAATAGATATTTTACTAGCCATTGATTAAACAAAGTAGAAAAACTAAGATCACAGATTTAAATTGGCAGGCAGAACAGAATGCAGCTTTCTTTTTTTCCCCCATATTTCCCAGAGATTCAGTGGTTAATTACAATGTACACCAATAAAATGCATCTATTAGAAAAATAGAGAAAAACACAAGTGAAAATTTATCTGAACCAAAGACATTTTAAATCTGAGTCTCAAGGAAACTTTAAGTTCTGCAGTCTGAAAATAAGAAGCTAAGTTATTCACAGCACAGCTGAAACATTACTGGTTTTGCCTGTTTTCTTTACAGAGGAGTAATCTAGCCTCACTTCCTTCTCAGTCTAGTTGAAAAGTAGCACCAGATAAAGAAATTCTGTCCTTGCCTCCATATGCAATTGAAAGATTGGTTTCAGTGGCATATGGCCAATTCTAGGGTGCCCAGAGATTAAATTTCACATTGTTTTGATAAAATTGAAACTCTTTTCATAGTTTTAAGTGAATTTACTGATCAAATGTAAACTTTGGTCTGAAGTGTCATTCAATGGATGTTTCTACTTAAAAATAATAGAAGTTGTTGCAATATTGAAGTCAGTTTTCCCAATTAAAATTAGAACCAATAGCCTCTTTTTAAAGTGTAAAATTAACAGAAAAAGATAACCAAGTGTTTTACTAACATTCTGCATACCCCAAATAACCATGTATACAAGTTTTAGCACTATAATGCTTTCCTTGGAAATCATTCCTCCTCAGTCCTAGTATCAGTGTAATAGAGCCACTCCCCTTTAATTCTGCACTTAAGGAAAAATCGATTCCTCAAACTGTTTTGCCCTAAATTGAGTAATCAAAGCATTTGGTGACTCTACTTTTAACAGGTAAAAAACCTCCATGTAACAAGCAAAGAAAACACCCCACCAGAGTAAAGACTGTCATTGAAATGAGTGTTTAAAAAACAAAACAAAAAACCCCCAAACAAAAAGAATAGTTCAAATTAACTCATTTTTCTTTAAAGATAACCAAGTTACAAAGTTAAGGCCCAAGCAGAAACATAGGAAGTTTAATTAACACAGTACACTCTCAAAAGCAATATAATATTCTCCTTTCTCAAATTTTATCTTAGCCTTTGAATCCTATCAACTCTTACAACTGTTGACCAGTTATTCTACACAGTTGTTGAGTTAGCACCCATTCTCTTCAAGTATGGGCTGTGTTTTTATATGCTTTATTTAAGCTTGCAGGCAACTTTTTGATCTTTATTTCCACAGGCACTTTATTCACAAAAAAATGCTCTCCTTGTCAAAAAATATTGAAAATATTTGAAAGTTTTGAGACTAGTGCACTGACAAATATGTTTTTGTAACTCAGCAAATGCTAACACTAAAAATCTGCTCTCAGTCAAGTGAGCATCACATGATCACAAAGGTTTCGTTTCTGCAGGGCATTTAAACATGCAGCCATTTATCTCAATATTTCTGTAAATATTGCACTTCTTCAGTAAATTAAAAAAAGATAACCTGTTTTCTCTGAAGCATCTAGTAACTAAAAGATAGGAAAGTTGTATTTTAATGTGGCTTAGGACTGTTATGGATGACTTTGTTCTACCTTTATCTCTTCCAAGTATCCTACTATTAAAGCAAGTGCTGAGACAAGTCACAAGGCACAATACAGATGACTGTTACTAGACTATCCATCTTCACTCAACAAAAAACCCAGCCAGCCCTGCTTTCATCCTAGATGGTGGGGTTTTTTTCTAATTTAAATTAAGTTATTCTAGACCTGGAATATTCTTTGCACAGGCACAGTAGTTCCATAAAATGGATCTTGGAGAAGCCCATTTATTTCTGAAGTACTAGGTGCAAGTGATTCAAGAGAACTTATTCCAGTATATGAAAGATAGCTGTTTAGTAACCAAAACCTCGGGGTGCGACTACTTCAGAGCAGAGGAAGCGTGCCGCAGCGTTCCGGACTGCACCCTTGTACGCGCGCCCTGCTCGCCTGCCAGTGTGTACCTGGACACGGCACCCGCTCTGCATGTTCGCATCTCCCTATCAGTTAAGAGCATCATACTTATTTCAGAGTTGACTACAGTAGGATTTCCAAACACGTTACAGGCAGATACTTTTACAACTGCAAGTTGATAAGTAAGGGGCCTTTATCAACAGCTAAAGGCTTTGTACTCTCCATGGAGAGAAAGTGTAGGTACTGCTGCCCAAAGATGCCTCTTGAAAAGATTTAAGTGCACTGTCCTTCATTATATCCAACATAAAATCATAACCTGGGGGAGGGGGGGGCAAGGGGGGGAAGGCAACAATATTTTCTGCAACAGAAGGCACAAGGTAGTTTTTCATCTTAAGAGAAGGTTGCTTCTGAAGCTTTGAAACAAAGTTAGAAAATTACTTTGCTGTTCCACAACCTAAACAATTGTAGTTTAAGGCTCTTTTGTATGTTTTTATAGTGTCCTATTATGAATTGCCTAGATAATTATGTCAAGTTCCACTTCTGTTCTTCAGATATGGTTACATGGTCATGTTCTTCACGAGTTTGTTTTTCAGAAGCTTCAGCAAAAGATGGATCTACACTGCATAATCAGTGTTCTTCTAATACAGTTTTGTCCATTTCACATCCTCTGTCTCCAAGGCTTCAAAACAATGATGATGAAGCCAGAGAATTTTTTTTTTTTTTTTTTTTAGTATTAGCCTATGTCTTAATCCTACCCAATACAATTCTTGTATTTTAGACCAAGTTTCAGAAGACTATCTATCCTAAGTATGTACGAAAATTTAATCCTGGACATGTAGTCTAGACCCATATACACTCTTAACGTTTTCCTGCATTAAAAATACTTACTAAAATATTTTCCAGTTTTTATATAAAACAGAAATAGAAAGGGATCTTATTGTTATAAAAAGCATTTGGAACAGGCTTAAAATGTACAGAAATTTTGCTTTATTGAAAAGGTGTCACAACAGCTTTCCTTAATGTTCATGGGTAAGAATAGAGTATCAGCTCCTGGTAATTTTTAAGAGATCATTAGCACCATAAATGGACATAGGTTTTTGATTTTTAAGGACGTATGTGGTCATGTAAGTAGTCCAACAAAGTATTGCATTTGTTAGTACACAGGCTGACCATAAAAAGTTTCAACTTGTATGTGCTGAGTAAACCACATAGGACAATTTCTTTAACATGTTTTTACCAAATTCATGGTCAACAGTGCAAGTGATTGTGACAGATAGCACCTTTAGAGATAAAAGCTACAAGATGCTCACATTATTGCTTTTTTTAAAGTACAGCTAGTGCAATAGGTTTTTTGGGGGGTTTGGGGGGGTTTTTTGGGTTTTTTTTGTTTTTGTTTTTTTTTTTTTTAAACACAGTGAACACATATTGCAATGTCTTACAAATCACAACTCTAGTATCTCACGGTATATAGCAAACCACAACACTCAGTTGTCATCCACTTAACAGAAATAGCTGAAGTGCTAGAAAATGTCATCCTGAAAATTTTGCAAAGCCAACTCTTGCTATTTATGAACAATTTATGTAAAAATGAGGTCCAGTTTGCAAACATCAGTACAAACTGCAGCACAGAACGTCTCTAAGTAGTATTTGTTATTGTAACATTATGCTGTACAGCAATTGCAGAACTGGACCCTAAAGCTATTTAAAAAAAAAAAAGAGCCATGTATTAGCTCCTCATCATGCAAACATTACAGCATTCCTATATTACCATCTAGGGTTCCTCAGCGGCCAACAGGTTTTCTTGCCTAGTTTTTCCCAGGTTGGATATACAGCTCCAATTAATGTACAAAGGTGCAGATTCAGCCTAGGAGAAACCACGCAAGAAAAACTGTCAGCCAATGAGGATGAAAGCATGTTGCAGTTAAAAGTGACATCCTGTATTGTTTTTAGAGAAGTCTTTAGAGTTCTCCTGAAAGTCACATGGAAAGCATGAGAACCGCAGCCGTCAAACCATTATTTCCTATTTTACTTTCAGGTTCCTTGGTGTGACCCTGACCTCACAGAACTACCAGAATTTAATCTTTTTCATATCTCACACATGCTCTCCTGAATCAGGAAAATAAACACAAATGAATGTACTAAACATTTAAAGAGTAAGAATTGATTCCTGAGATAAAAACTATGCCCTAGGATGTTAAGTTTTATACCTGAAAATAATTTCAAAGTTTCAAATTCTGCAAAGGTGTGTCTGACAAGAACAACTTTTTGCTTTAGTGTTAATTTTGGAGCCTTCTCAAACGTTAATCCTACTCTTCTGTATTGAGCCATTCAGAAAAGGCAGTTAACAGAAGCACATAAAGTAAGACAAGAGCCCAAAGCAGCCTAGGCTAAAGCATAAGCAGCATTTTGAGCAGCAACAAGCTAGGAAAAAAGTGGAATGCAAAACCAGTTTTTACAGAAGTAACAAAGCACTCAAAATGGAAGATGGGTTGGAGTTTAGCAATATTTTTTAAGGTCTGTATACAAACACTTCATTGGTAGAGGTAAAAGTAAGCAAGGAGATTAATTTCCCCAATATTCTCAGCACTCCTGCCATCTCTAATTAAAAAAATTTAAAAAAAATCATTTAAAAAGTGAACAGACCCACTCATTTTAAATGCAATTCACATGCTTGAAGTAACACCATATCATATACTCTATTGAATTAGAAGGCAGCTCTCTGATGACTGGTTTACAGTGGTCTGCCCTTTCTACCCCTTTCATAGTTTTCTGGTTAAGTGATCTTCACTATACTTACATGGTAGGCTGTGAGCCATCTTTGCTTGTTCTTTCGAGCCCCTTTCAGGCTGAGGGCACGGCACCAAAGATGGCAACTGCTAAAAAGTATAACCAAGTTTATCTTCCCAGCGAAGCCTCTGTGTACTGCACCCAATATTGCCTATCCCACAGAGACCCCATGTCTATCCCCCTCAGAGACACACATGTGCATAGTGCCTGGGTCACCAGCTGCTCAAGATGCCTGTATTTCAGACTCATTTCTGACCACTTTTTCTTTAAAAAAAAAAGTTACCTTCGAACACATTTCAAAGTTGTTTTGTTAAAATCAATCTCAACTGGCACAAAAGAGATTCTTCTGTAATAAGTCTTTGCAGTTTCACAAATGCTAACTTAAGACCTTATTATGCAGAGGGCAAATACAAAAGCTGAAATTAATATTGTATAGGCATAGCTTGAAAGAAGAGTATTTCTGCTAAAAGAAACCCATGCATAGAGACTTTAAAAACACCTTAGGCACTGTATACAATGGATCTACATTTTTTCCATTGGCATTTACCAGAACTAAAACCAGTTATGACTAACCATACAGCATGCAAAACACAAAAACATTCACTCCTCATCTAAGGAAGGGCTGGGCCAAACGATACAGAATCATTTGAAAAAGAGCGAACACCGTAACAGTATAACACAACATCTTTTTTTCCCCGCTACCGTACGGATAAGACTGCTTGTAGCATGCAGCCAATGTAATCTGAATTCAAAAAGTCACAAATTACTACTTCCAGAAAGAGCTGGTTTGCCCTCTCCTCCTACCTGGGTTGCATCTTTTAACTTAAAGGTTAGCCCATAGCGGAGATCCACAGAAAACAAGCTTCTCGTAGTATTTGCTAAACTCCAAGTCCTTATCAATTAACATATTTTCATTGAAAACAAGTCAAATATTCCTGAGTTTTTAAGCACTAATTTCCACCAGGAGAGAAGGAATCCTAAAGACCAGAATTTTAGATACACACTAGAGACTGCACAGATCATTACTTCATCTTAAAACTTCAGGCATTCTAAGTGTTTTGTTAGGAAAGATTATCTACCAAAATAAAAGATGACTTCAGAACTAGAATTTGTTCCTACAATATTTGTTACCTGTATCTAGCCTGAAATTCTTATGTGCTACTTTCTAGATTAATAAGATTTAATCAAATGGTTAAATACATGGAAACTTGAGCCAGCTAGAAAAAAGCTTCAGTATGTTTTAAGCATTGCAGCACTTCGTTCTTGTTTTAGAAACCGTTAGTGACAGCTTGGAGGAACAGCTTACGGAAGTTTGCTAATCATATTTAAGTATTTTAAAATCTCCAAGCATCTCTCACCAAGTTGGGTTTTATTTTTATATTGTAAGTTATGGATGAGAACCAGCACAATCCACAGCACAGACACATATCTGTACTGTAGAATGAAGTGCTTAATATTGCCTGTTTCCTTATAGCGTTTTTTTGCAGTACTATTACAATGTAATTCTACATTACTTAGAAGTTAGGTCTAGTTTTAGCTCAATTTCATGTAAAAAAAACAATATATGATCGCCATCTACTTCAGTGTTTTCATCTTCCTTTTTTTTGTAAATACTAGAACAAAAGTCTTAACTCTCAATTTCTCGGCACGATTTTTTTTTTTTTTGACACTAGGAAGCATCATAAAATAGCATATGAAGGCTAACTTATAAGCAAAGTTACTTCAGTGGCATGATAGGATATTTTTCCACTGTGCACTTAAACAGCAACACTCATTTGAATGGTGTCCAACAGAAGTATTTATTTTTAAGACCCCTTTTTCAGTACCTGATTTTAAGACATTGATTTTACAATGCCTGGTATAAAACACTTAAATTTAGCAGTCATACAGTATCACTGTAATTCTGTGTGCCTACAGAAGACTTCCAGGTAAGTCCAAAACACATGTAAAAACATCAAGATGGCAGTGGAGCTTTACAGCTGTTAAGTCTGCCAGCAAGGAAAAAATGGTTCCAGTACATCTGACAGATTGGACATGTTTTCAAAATTACCCCATGAATCTTTAAGATAGTGGGTTTTTATTGGTTTGTTTGGTTGGTTTTTTTTTTTTTAAAGTTAAAAAAGAGTTCCGGAAAGTTCATTTGAAGTAAGTGGAAAGACTTCACCTTGCACTGAAGTTAATGGATCTGGTCTCTAGAACTGTAAATCATAGTTCATATCTACTGAAATGAGAAAAGGAATTTGGGTTAGTAACAAGCAACCTAGGATAACTTGTCTAGCCAGATACCAATGATGGGAAAAAGTCAGAGTTTGAACAGATTCTGATTTAAGACACAGATAAGTGGATCTGCCATAATCTAATTAAGAGAATTCTCTCTCATCTTTTAAAATACTTCCCAGTTGTGTCTCTGTTACTGAGCTTTATCTCTCTATTACATGAAGGTAGTGTATCTTAACATATAAATACAGTCTTGGGTTTTTTCCCTTCCTTCTCTCCCACCCTCCGTGTTGTGTTTTGTTTGTTTGTTTTGTTTTAAGGAGGGAAGCAAATTCAGTACTAGAGTTCATAGCAACGTTTAGCACAGCTCTTCTTGCTATTACCCCATCTGTTGCTGTTTTCTTGGAAAAATAGCTATAATGATTAACATTTAGTACCATTTACGTCCACATGGGAGTGCTAAGCACGTACCATAAAAAACGTCAATTTACAGTTGTTTCAAGTATATGTTAATCATTTCTGCCATAGGAATTAAGCATCTGTAGCATGACAACGTAGCAGTACATTTCTTTATATGCTCAAGTTAACCTTTTAAAGCCAGTATTAAATTTAGGTTAGGCATTTAAGAAAGATTTTTTCATAAATGCAAAGCACCCAACAGCATCTAAGTCAACTGATATGCCAGGTATACGAAAGTGTAGTGACTTTTCTTTTTTCTTTTTTTTAAGTGTTAGGAAAGTTCAGCATGTTAATGCTCTTCAGTAGAGAGAAGAAGCATTTTATTTATAGTCACAGTACAGGTGCAGCTCATGTGACACCTGTAAGAAAGATTATTATTGTAATTCCAGGAAAAAATAATTACAGGTGACATATTGCATAACACTGGACATATACAGCCCAAATAACCCTACAATCAAGTGATCAGTAAATTAAGTGAAGACTAAGTTTCTCCTGTTCTTACCCACTGCAATCCTTTTTCCTCTTAGGATGAAACCATGTTTTCAGCTTCATAGTATTTAACTACAATGATCACCAAGTTCTTAAAATTAGTAATTTTATGTACCGGCTGTGGTTTGTATTGGATAAACTACTGTAGCAGTAAGCACTTGCATATACCATTACTTACCCCATTTCACCACCTTACATATAGGCCTAAACACCTATACCATCCAAGTTTGCAAAAGCAATTTAAAGCTATTAAGAGAGTAGAGAATGGTGTTTTAATTAGCAGAAAACCCCACTTCTGAGGGCTTTGATACAATGGAGAAAACTTAAGCACTTAAGGGAGGGCTGAGCCAGAACAGGAATCAAGTATTTTGAGCTAGGGCTGCCATTTAAACTTTCCTTTTGTATTACAGTAGAAATTTTTATCAAATTCAGCAGAAGGAAAGCTCACACTGCCCAACAAAAGCGTAATCTTTTCTTGGCTCAATCATCACTTTCATATTTTTTCCTTCCAGAACCAGGAACAAGTGTAAAAAACCAAACACCTCATCCTGCATGAAGAAATTCTACATTGCAGATATATTGCAGAAATCCCACTGAGACATGGTGGTGATTATGCAGACAATTAGCTAATCTAGACTATCAAAGTATTTATTATTCAGCCACCAGATGAAAACCACTGTTTAAGCTCCTTACTGGGATGCTTTTCATGTTATTTTCAAGACATGCTTACCACTAATGAAATTAATTCACAATTTCTAAAAGATAGTATTACTACAAGTGGCTTAACGTGACCATATTTAAGATATCACAAAGCTTAGAATTCACCTTCAAAAAAAATATTATGCTCTATGAAGTAGTATTGATACTTGTTATATCTTGGGAGATTTACAGACTGTTATCGAACAGATTCATTTATATGATACAGAAAAAGGACCTTCATACAGATGTTTTGCTACTGGCTTTTTAGCTGCTCAAGGTCTGCCAGGAGCAAGCAAATGGAAACATAGGTATGCTTATACACACACAACTTCCAGGGGCATATTTTAAGAGTCCAAGAAGCTTATTTTAAATAACAAAACCAAACATCAGCAGAATTTCTTTCTTAGCTAAGTTTTGCCAAGGATGTATTATAAGGAACACTGTTTATTGTATTACTTTGATAATGCACAAAAAAATATTTGAAATGCACATTAATAATATTCTTATGTACAACTCATAGCAACTGATCCCCTTAACTGAAAATCATATTTGAATACTCTGTATTGCATTTTGTAACTTTAACTGGACTTCTTAAAAACAAGTTGTCATTATTTAAACTATGTTCACACTTGTCACTCAGTTCAAGACATTCTTAAAATAAGCAGCATTTCCTTTATATTAGTATCACTTCAACACTTAATGCACTTTTATCTTTGCTATCAGGTTTTACTGAAGATTTGAAAATAAAATTGAGTTAACTGCAGAAATTAATACAGAACATAAATGGTTAAACATGGCATGCTAATTTTCTACTTTGCTTTCCCAACAATACGAAACAATAAACCCCAACAACAACCAGGTAGCTAATTAATTTGTGGTTTTGTTACATGTTTGCCATGGTAATTTCCCACATTCTCAGCCAACTTGCTTAAACCCATGTTAGTTGCACGAAACCCTGGGGGGAAATGGAATCTGCATATAAGTTCTACCACAGTGTCATTTAATATGAAATGGGTTTAGGTAATAATTGAAGAAATGCTACTGTTGTAGGTATTCACCTTGGCACTTTTTTGGTTTTTTTGAAGTAAGTCACAGAAACGTGCCAACAAGTAAAAAAGGAAATTCAATGCAGAACTATGGCTCCCAAGCAAATTTGCTACATAGTTTCAGCAAGAGAGAGCTACTAAAATTAAAATGTTTATTTTAAATATAGCCCCATTTTAGACCTGGCCTTGCATTCCTCAAGCAGGTAAGAGCTGTAGGACTTTTGCCTGAATTAAGAACAGTATGATCACTCCTTCCAGTAAGTAGTTTTAATATGTGTTTAACTACACAACAGTGTGTGCTTTTGTGTGTATATGCATGTACATACACTGATAGGCACTGTATAGCTATATACACAAGGCCAAACTGCAATTAAAGATTTAGACTTTGAAACCATGTCCTTTTTTAAAAAATAAAGTTTTAGGCTCCTTGAGCTCTGATGTTAGCAGCTATTCCTAATTTGCAAAGTCATCAAGTAGCACAACATTTTAAATATAAAATTACTAATAAAAAATGTAAAAATTGGTATATAGTAGAATATATGGGAGATAATGGTGGTAAGTAGTATTTTAGGGTCATAAGATATTCATACCCACAGAGTGTAAAAAAGTCAAGACTTGGTTCCAGCTGTACCAGTCACGCAAAGGCCTTACCTTCATTAGCAAGAATAATGCAACAAACCACTTCCCACAATTGTGTTGGTTTTTTTTTATATGCCTCAAATATGCCGATATCATGCCTTTACAATTTTAGCATGTTTTTGCCCTTATGCACTCCAGAACTCTGAAGATGAGATTTTTGGGTGCTTCTGTGGATGAGTGATAGTTAGTAATGAAAGTGTTAGTGTGGTCTTTGGCACCTCTATCTCATTAGTAAAGCAAAGTCCTGCTCCATTTTTTCTCTAATAAAAAAATCCCATCAGTGGTGCATTCTATTAGCACTGAAGAGTAGAATAGGTCTTTACAGCCTGATGATAGGAAAACATATGAAATGGCAATGTTTGTCTACAATTGTCTTTCCAATCAATTGCACAGAAGCTTGGTCCACTTCTTCAGTTACAGTGTAGTCCTCTTAAGAGCTTTGGTTACAGCATTAATGTTTTGGTAGAAAAAACAGAGCAGATGCTTTCCTTCTTTTCTTCAGGTAGATTTTTCATTGTCCTCTCCCGTCTTCTGAACCCGTGAATACTTTTTGCATGAAGATTTGAAGCAGCTGGGAGGCCAAGATATCGGCCAGGAAAAGCTGCAAGGAACAGAGCCTTGCACATTCTTCTCAAAGAAATAAAATATTGGATACCACCATGCTCGAGAGAGAAAATTTGTCTGCGAAGAGACCTTTAAAGTCTGTAATGGCACAAGTAGGAAAAGAGAAAAAGGAAACAGACAATCAGTTTAAATCATTATGATCAACTATGTTGAGTCAAGACAACTATAAAAATGCAATTATTTGCATGCATTTCTGCAAAGACAAGGTGCATTTAGCCTACAAAAAAAACAGGATATTGGGATAGCGTATATAGAGTCCAAACATATACTACAATCTGAGCATCTTTTACACAAAGGGATGCTTTGTTGCTGTACAAAATTCAGGGAGACAGAGGGCTCAAGTCTTTCAATGCGAGTCCTTTTGGGTATGTCATGTTTCCATTGATGACTAATAGCTGAAAAACAGATTAAAATGGCTTGAGAACTATGCTCCTACTTGAAAGTGTTCTTGAAACAGCTGCAGCAGTTACCTTCTGAACAATATACTTCTAGTGACATTTACAGAACTGTCACTAGAAATTTAGGATGGTCAAGGTAATTTAGGTTGGTCAGATACTTTATTAGTAAACTACTGTTTACTCATCAGCTTAGATAAACAAGGGCTATTCTATACATCTACTACAGCAATAAAGTTTTTTCTGAAGTTAAAAAAAAGTCTTTAAGCCAAAATAACAGGAATTTTAAAAAACTTTATAAAAAAATAAATTTTGAAATAACTTCATAACAGGCACAGATCAAAAAAGAACATCTTAATCCATTAAATATTTACTTAATCCACAGTAAAGTGAAACTCCTTTCCCAATTTGTTTAAACTTCTGTATGGAGCCTCTATTTTTATTTCAAAATTAAGAACTGATTTTGACCTTTCAGCAGTATTAACAAATGCAAGCTATACATTGATTCTAAAGGTATTTGCCACTCACCTTTTCATTAGCCATTGAGTGGTACCACCAAAAAAGCCGTGTGGTGATATAGTAAGCAATGATGACGTCTACAGTATAGTGTTCATGAGCAACAAGGATACAAATTATGCCAGCAGCACTCATTAGCCAGCAGATTAAGTGATACCACCAGAAATGACGTGGTGAATCTGTGAAATAGGGAGGTGACGAGGAAAAAGAAAAAACAAACAAAAAAAAGAACACACAAAAAAGCCATATACTTTATTACAGCAATCCACAAAGCAAAGGGGAAAAGAAAAAAAGGTGATTTATTTAAGGGTACTAAATTTTAAAATGTAACTCATTTATACACACTGGTACAAGAACCCTGTTTTGACACTAAACAAGACTAAAGAATTATGCAAACTTACTGAGGTGTTCCTACTTTGTAAAATGAGCCCAAGATGAGCTTGCAGTTAGAGACAGACAGCACCATCACCCATTTTCTAGTCAAATTAAGTTAGTTTTCCAATTAAATCACTTCTAAGGTATGGGGTGTAAGGGAAGAGATAGAACTGAGGCAAGACATACACTTGATTATTTTACTTGGGTGCTGCTTTGCATCTCTGCTCTTTTTACAGTCTATGCTCAAGTAAACTTACGCTCAAGTAAAATGTGTAGCACCATTGATACAAACTGAGCAGAGATCACAGATTACACAGGAAAAGACACCTTTATTTTAATTCCTAGTTGTAACTACTTTGCATGAGACCTCTGTTCTGTGAAACAGAATAGACTGTACCAGGAAGTACAGTATGTGAATTTATACCCTTTCATTAAAGATTAACAAATGGGAGGCAAAGCTATTCTTCAAAATGCATTTAAGCCAGTTCAGTGGAAAAGTTCCCCAGCCCTTCTTTCCCCATTGAAAAATGCCTTGGGTGTCACAACAACCATTCATAACTTCTGACAGGCTAAAGGGCTTCATTTCACTCACAGTGGGAGGTTTTGGCACCCCTTGCCTTGTGGGGCAATGGTCGGCCTTTACTTTCACACAATACCAGCAGAAGAGTTACTGATCTTAACAAGCCTACCCAGTAGTAGTTTGAGAGGCCTGTGCAAGAGTTACTGTAGGATAACTTAAATTTTGGTGCAAGTGTCAAAACAGTAAATTCTTTCAACCCTCCCCAAAACACCACAGAAAAATCTGTATCTGCTGATTTAAAAAAAAAATAAATAAATTATAAGAGCCAAATCATCTCAAGAAGTTGATGAAAACAGCCCCAAGCAAGACAGACATACCAAGGCTAAAAATGTAAATAACTATTCTGGGCAAAAAAGCTGAAGTGCAGGGGAATAGATGAAGAAGCAACGAAGGATGAAAGGAAGAGAAATGCAGAGCAAAAAAACCTCAGTAATGTTCACTTTACAAGAAAGGCCTAGGCCTAAGAATCAGCAGACTATAATCAGCATCTTAAATCACTTTTTGAATAAGAATGTCTCGCATCTGCAGATTTGGAGTTTGTCATATTAAACAGGTGTTTTTATATTGTGGTTTTTGTTTAAGGCAGAACGTAGCACTGCAACACTTCCTTCCCTCAACTTTTTAATAAAAGGAATAATAAAAGGAAGGCATTCAACTAATGCTGGCTAGTCTTATTTTTGTTTCAGTGAGAATTACGTTCCCATGAGCCAAGATAGCATTTGCCTAGTTTGGGACACAACAATAGGAGGGAAGATTCCAATTCCAAGCATGTGAACTGGAAAGGGAACTCCCAACTACACATTCATGAGCAGCCAAGTTCCCAGGGTAGCAGCATTGCTTACCATATATCAGACCTAGAGTTGGTGCTCATTTCTCCAAAGCTTCAATCAATGCTGCATGTACAGCACAGATAGATTTCTCCCCCTCCCCCCATAGCAATGGAAAGCTAAGGGGGAAACCATAACCCCAACTATATCTTCTGTGCGCTTGCCAAATTCTTATCGACTCCAAAAGACCTAAGTAGGAGACTCTAGCAGAAGACATCCAAGGAACACGAATCAAGTATTCATTGTTTGCAGTAACTAATGTACAGCACACTTCAAAAAAATCACTTTGCTTCTGAATGTAGTATAAGAGTGCAATGGTGCTGTGCTCAAGCCACAAAAATTCCTGAAAATCTAAGGTATATCAGCCAACCTGCACAGAGCTGCATAATTAACTACAGTATGTTTTACCCAAAATTTGAATAACCTGTCAATCAATAACAAAAAGCTAGCGTGCTTCAATCAACCAGTAAACATATTATATAAAGATAGAAGTGACATGTCTAGTCACATTAAGCCCTTAATTAAAGCCCACACCACTTCTACTACACCCACATTCCATTTTCGCTTAAAGTCATGATTTATATTTCAAACCCATACATGTACAGTCTGTGTACAGCTGACTAGTAACTTTTGGAGGGCAACAGCTTTACATGCACTTTTATCACGTGTTTTCCCAGTACAACGTATTTCAATAAAAGTGCGTTGAAATACCATCACTTACACTCTTTGATGAACAGGTAGATCAGCGTTAATACCACAGTGTGACCGCTAAACAGAAAGTCTCCACACAGGATGTGTGATCCAGTTATGGATAGACCACCACCAGAAATCAGTCGCAGGATCCTCTGAACCTTTGCCTGAGAATCTCCATTCAACTAGAACACCAGAAAAAGAGGTAAAAAAAAAAAGTTTTAAGACACACCCTAAGTGACTTGAGTAAGCTTCTTGCCCAAACCTCTGTGGAGTCAGGGAGATGGGGAGAAAAGGACACAAGTTACCTTCATTTTCTTTGGCTTTCTTTCACATATTCTTAAAAAATAAGCATGCATATCAAAGTTGACAGGTTCTAAAGATCAGCTTGATAACACTAGCATTCTGTTTAAGCTTTCCCAGGCTATTTTAAAATACGCATTGTATGAGAATGAGATGCAGAATATACTGGAAAGGTAAACATTAAAAATTGGTAGAGTCAGGTATCTCATGATAGCCATTGACAGAATGGATAAAACCCATTGAAAACTGGTTCCAACACAGTACAACCTTGCAAACCGCTTCTATCATTCTGTGGAGAGCTGAGCAATGTTTCTACAGCATAAAAATCTTCAAAACTCAATTTTAGATTTGGTTACAAACTCAGTCAGGACTTACTCAGATTTAGAGGATTTTTGGTTTTTTAAACACGCATTAGGATCAGCTTTTGATTTATCATAGATACGAGGTAAACACTCAGTTTAACCTAGCTGTTTAAAGATTAACTCTGGGAAAAAAACAAACAAGCTAAAGGGATAACTGAGTTTGACAATCAGAAAAATAGCAACTCATCTTGGTTTAATGCTAGCAAAATGGACATTCAGCAGAGATATTTAAGTTTTCCTTTGCTTACCTCTTCCCACTCCTCAATACACAATCTACTACACAAAGTCATTCTGCAAGCTAGTAGAACAAAACAGTTGAGTCTTTACAATAGTGTTCTGTAAATAAAGCTTTGTCAAACAGATACTGATTCATAAGAAAAGCAGTTCATCCACTATATTCCTAAATTGTGAATGTGAAAGAATAAGACTGAAAAGACATGATGCTGTACCTCAGAACTGATGAGATCCTACCAAAGAAACAACAAATTTATCCGCTAAGCAAATTGGCAGTATTTTTAGGTTTCAAAATGCTTGTCTTCTAAGTGTTTAACCAAACTGTTTCTTACTCTCTGAAGTGCACTGTTCTTTTGGTGCAGTCAACACGATACTGTTTGTTCCAAGACAATTATATGTCTACAACTTTTTATCAGTAAAACAGCAATAACAGAACTCCTTTGTGTCACCACTTAACTACACCAACACAATTTTTTTTGAATGTTCTTGTAGAAATATTAGCATGTACATGTTTCTATATGTACCAGCTCATTTAAACAGCTGAACTTGCTTTAGTCACTTTACATACATTTTGCACATTGGAAGGAGGGACAGGCAGCTGACTTTTGGTATTGCGATAGCTCTTGACAAAATAGTGTGAGAAACAGGACAAAGCTTATGATAACATTGTGGGGGTTTCAAAAGGATACTGCAACACAAGCTTGTGTATCAGCCTATGAATTACAATATTGACTGTAGGTACCCCACCATGTAAGAAAAAACATTGCTGCAGTATTAGAGTGATTAGCTTGAGCCTCAGAAGCAAGTTTACTAATTTGGTAGCAGCACTATTTCAACATAGGCACTCTCCTTTAAAGCATCTTAACTGCAGCAACAGTTCGAGGCTCTTTTTGTATCACACAACTTTTGGTTTATCACCATCTGCATTTCTGAAAACATCAATTGAAAGTAATTTGTGTTATGTAATAACACCTGGAACATTATCTTCTATTTGCTTTAATGAGCCATAAGGACTCAGGCATATACCAAGGCAAGAATTAGAGAGCAAAGGCTCTTACCTTCGGTGCACACTGAAAATGCATTCCAGGCACAGGTAAGGTGGTAACATACATAGTAATACAGCGGTACAGATACAAAGTTCCTATTATAAAAAAGAACCTGCGTCCCACTATTGATCTGAAAGTAAGGGAAGGGGGGAAAAAAGATTTGAGTACAAAGTTCACATGCAGGATATATATATAACAGTTACAGAGCTCTAGCTTTATTAAACAGCTAAATTCCTAGAATTAAAGAGCAGCTCCACCCACTGCTCTCCATCACACACTTCTCTAAATCAAATACCAAAAAGTCTTTCTTCAGGTTTTAGTCTTGCTAGCTCATAATAGTATAGAACTACAAAGCTCCCACCAAAGCTATCTAACCAATTTAACATGGCCTCCATCTAACTCAGGTGTGCAGTAAGGCATAGTTTTCCTTGACTCGGTGACCTTCTCTTTTTGGTCCCATATTATACCCATATCCTTGACTTAAATATGTCTAGTTTAAGGACCTGAAGACAAATGAAAAAGCTACTAGTCTAGCTGTAGAGGACAGCAGGTTCCTCCTCAAATTTGGATGAGATTTTTTACATCATTGTGATTTCCCCTGTTTAAACATTGCCACAGGATCGAAAAGCCCTATCCCAGAATAAATTTGACTACTACAACATAGGTGTCAAATTCAGATTTAAAAAACATTATTCAATAATCAGGAGAAACCTGTCTCCATATCCAACACGGACACTGGAACGTGTTCTAAGGAAGTCATCCCTTCGCCATTTTCCTTCCAGCCCTATTCTACAATATTGCTACAGATTCTACCATAAGATTTCTTCTACCCAAAGTGAACAAGGGAAACCAACATTCTGAAAACATACACCAGAGGAAAAAAAAAAATTAGCTACTTACTTGTATCTAAGAAACAACCACTGGAATATCCATAATCCAACTAGTATCATTCCATTTATTTCTGATACAGAAAAAGCCCATTTCACACGATCAATGTAATCAAAAAATTTGTCAGGCAAGGGAGGGCTTAGCTCCTTCGGAGGTACTCTCTCATGGACCACAGTGATCATGACAGTTGTTAGAATCAAGTTGAAGAGAGCATAGACAAAGGCAATGCCTGTTTTCCACCATTCCAGAGGAAATTTGTTCCTAGACTCAGCTGGCATAGCAATCTGAATGTAATCAGGATATTTCTTTGTTGTTTTTCGCAAGCCATTAGACAAGCCCTTTGGTTTGCTAGTGCCATTTTTGTTCTCTTCACTGACTGAGAGAGTAGGTCGTGAGTAGCCATTAGAAGTGTCATTGTTTTGACCCTCCATATGCTCTTCGAGCTTTGCTGTCTCAATGGTATTCATTCCCAAGCAGTATGGCCAAATCAGGTTTATCAGTGAACAATTTCTGGGCTCTCTAAAGTCTGTTATTTCTTGAAGTCCAACGTTCTTGTTCCTAGATGATTTTTGATTTCTGTAAAACTCTAAAAAGTGTCCATTGTGCTTTTGCTATTAAGATACTGCAAAGCAAATTGTGAAGACAAATCTTTCTTCCAGAGCTGTATCATCTGCAAAAAAACAAAACAGATACTGAGGACCTTCAGAACTAGTAATGTGACACTGAACAAATATCTTAAAAATGCTTATTCTAAGTTCCATCCAAGTCTACTTGCATATACAGTCAAAAAGCAAGCTAGAGACAGGTGGTTACTGTGAAATAATTCAAGCCAGTTCCTACTGTGCAACTTGATAAATCTCTGATCAGTTTACGAACTAGTACCAACTTAGGCTTTTTGTTGTTTGGTGGTTTTTTTTTTTTTTTTAAAAGGACAAGATCCATGGACTTTAATGATCATGACAGCACAGTTGTCATAATTAAGACTAATCCATGTTTGCAGCAATATTGAATTTTATTGCTTAGAAGCATTCCATACAAAATATCTCCTTTTTGACCCTAGGGTTGCTACAGATATTAACATGGTTTGTCCACATAGATCAGGCAATCTTGTTAGTCCAGGTGACAGGACAGAAAACAGAAAGGCACTACAGGATTTGGTTTTGTAAGCTATAAAGTAATTTAGATTCATCTAGGAAATGTACTCAATGGCTAGCTCCATTAAATTTTCTTGGATCTAAACAAATATTTCAACCAAAAAAGTAAAAAAAAAAAAGTGTCTACATAGCTACTGTAGTACCCACTAAATAATGTCTGAAACTTCAGAGAACTGAGATATATACCCCTGGATTAGATTGTTAGTTATGGTAACCTATATGTAGAACAGACTACAAATGCATCTGTGTTTGTCTTTTAGTTACTTAAAAAAAAAAAATCTATTTAGGCATGTTTTTTTTAAAGAGGAACAAATAGCAAGATTCATTATTGCACAGGATTTATTTCCAGCTGCATTGGTCAATTCAGTAAAATCTCATTAGACTAAAAAAAATTAGATAAGCACATACATTTTATGACATTTTCTACAAAGAGAAAAAGAATGCAGTTCACCTTACAGAGCTGACATTGTTCTAGTTGAAACAAAGGCCATTTCTGCACCCCCATCTTTAACATTCTCTGAAACCACTTACTTATCATAGCTGCAGTGTACCTGTTTTTATTAGTCTGCTCAGCTCCTATGGCAAAAGTAATATTATCATATACAAAGTGTTCACTATCTACCAGCAAAGCATAATTCTTTTTTCAATTGTTCCTCTAAGAGAAGTTCAACCCTAACACTACCTCAGGTCTCCACATACCAATACAGGCTGCCACGGTTTGCTGTGCTGTGTGTACAATAAAGTCACGATGGCAGCTACAGCTGCCAGTCTCCCTAATGGCACACCACAGAACTTGGCTTAAAAGAAAACTATCTGCTTAGGAAAAAAATCTGTCTAGTAACTGATCTCTTGATAGCAGGGACAATGTAAAACCAAAACAGCCTGGAAAGCCAGATGTTTGTGTTTTGGTCCCTTCCCCCTCATCCCCCCAAACAGTGAAGACATTTAACCTGGTCAGCATGTAAATTCCACTGATTTCCTAGCTGCTGCTCTTACTGCTGAAAGAGAGAAGGGGTAAAGGTTCAGATCCCAAATATGTGAGACTCACACAAATAATATTGGGGGGGGGGAATCAAGAAGCATTTCTAAATTAACCTCTCTGCAGTGTTCTTGAAATACACTGTCATTGGTTAACCTTTTCTAAATCCCTAATCGACAAGTGTATGAAGACTAAAATACACACAAAACACCCAAACCCCAACTCTCCCAAAAAAAGACAACACCCAAGAAATATGTGGTGATTTCAGATGCTTTTCCTCCCTCTTACTAACCATGCTGTAAACTCTGCTTCCAAAAGAAAAGAGGATGTTTAAGCCAGCAGCCAAGCAACAGGTCGTTGCTTCCTACAACTAAAAACATTCTTTCAGAGCAACTGCTCTAAAAGAAACAGCTTTACTTAAAACTGTAGTAGAACAGCATTTCAACTTTCACAAGTCCTTTTCTTAACACACACGCACATTCTTCTACTCCCTGTCTACTAAAGATAAGCATACGACAGAATGCTTAAGTGACTGTATAGAAAAAATCTGAACCTGTCGAATTCTTTAAGTTTTGTAACACAAGTCTACCTACCATTCACCTACTAAGTCAAGACCCTTCTTCTCAACACAATCTTATACATAGCAGTCACTGATGTAGAGATCAGCAAAACTTGATACATTTTATATCCTGTGCAGCTGAAACATTTTTAGAACTATGCATTTACTGAAAAACAGAAGAGCATCACAGTAAGTAGTAACCTTAGTTATTTCCTTCTCTTCCCCACCAGTAGTAACATAAGGAAGATTTTATTTTCAGATATTTAATGACATCCAAGGAAGCCCTAAAGATCAAAGAGCATCTGAACTACAGATGAACAATAACTTAATAACCTAAAAGTAGAGTGGTATTCAGGTTTTTGTATTAACTTAGTAAGCAAAGCAATTATACCTATAGCTTGCAGCAAAAAGTTGTGTTCCTTCCTGGTACTTTTAAATGGGTTGTAAAGCATATTGATCTACCATTTCTGATGGCTCACCAAGATTATTTCAAGCAGAGTGCATACTGTGGTCAAGCCTTTGTTTACATTGATAGTTCAAGGTGCTATATATCATCTGATCAGTGATCTGTAAAAATATAAAGGCTTTCCTTTATAGCACCTTTTCAACCTGTTTCTCCCATATTCTAAATGAGAGCAGAAACTCTACTGATGAAAGAGACAAAAACACTCTGCTTGAAGCTTCCAGTCCCTTGCTGCCAATCTGACCGGCCAGAGAAGTGACAGATGCAGAGCACCAAACAGCCTATCATCCTCTGCTACAGGCTGTAAAAGGAACTCCCTATAGGGAGTACATATGTTTTTCTGCCAGCTTCCTGTCCCCAAGTCACATATCCATCCAAGTCCCCGTGAGGGGTGTGTTCCTTTTAGCTTCCATGTTGTCCTTATGTTAATTTAGGTAAAATATCCTATTGGTTCTTTTGTTGAACCTGGAACACCCCCATATGAAGAACGGGAGATGCCCATAAACTGCCTAGTCATAGGCCTTAGACTTCTTCAGTAACCAGGCAGCAATACTTGGATCTGGCCACCTTGCCAACATCTAGGGTCTGAAAATCAAACCCAATTGCTCTAAGCTATGGAACAGCCACTGGGGGAGTCTCAAAGACTCATGCAAAATTGGCCAAGTCACTCAAAAGGATAAATAAAATTCCTGTAAGGGATACACCCAGGTTTTAGGAACAAGTTTTCTTTTTGGAACCACTTCGAGCTTCTACTTGCTCCCCTGCAAATAGCTCCTTTAGTTTTCTGCATACACATTTGACTGCCATTTAAAAAAACCCAGGTGACTGGGGGTATAGCTTTGAGGTAAGTGTAAGAAAGCACATCTGCATTTGGCTCTTTATGCTAGAACTTAAGAATAACAAGCAGTTTTATTTAGCTTGTTAGTCATCCGATTTTCACATAAAAGTCATTTTCATATAAAGTTAGCTCACAATTGGTGTTTCTCATTCAGTATGTAGAATTTCTGTAACATTCCTCAAAATATTTTAACTTCTACAATTTATCAAGGAATGAATAGTCACAATTTGCACAGGCCTTCTAAATAAGTAGTTCTTAACCTGCTGTTTCAAATATGAACAATACTATTTGAACAAGAATGTCCAAAACAGTAAGACTGATCTACTCTGACATTAAGGAAAGCTACATACTTGTATACAAAGTGAAAAAGGTTTCTAGGCAGTAGTATTTAAGTCTCATTCACTTTTGTTAAGGTTGGCTCAAACATGTGATACAGCTGTAATATATTCTTGTATTTGGTAGTTGCAGAAAAAGGGTATATAAATAAAGCACTGCAGAAAAAAACTGCACAATTGGAGATAACATGAGAGAAAGTTATAGTGTCATATTGTTATCTATATCACAATTAACAAGAAACAACTGTTAGCTAGTTTGTATTTTCTTCAGTCAGATTTTTAGGATTATGGGACCAGAACTAGAAAAGAAGCTGGGTAGCCTCTGCTACCTTCACAGTAATGAATAAAAACTAGCTTTTGGGAGTTACTCTTTTTATTTTATTTTTAAAAGCATTCCAGGTCTCAGTTTGTTTTTATAGTATTCCTTCTTCCATGCTGTATGTACACATCACAACATGTAGACCATTGGGGGGGGGGGGGACAACCAACCAAAAAAAGCCCCCCCAAACCAACTGCTAAACCAGATCTGATAAAAGTACATTTAGGTATGCAGAAACAGGACCGAGTTTAATTGGTTTGCTTATCATCTCTATTTCCCTGCAGTAAAAATATTTTGAGCTGTGTTCATCTTTCAGCTGTACAATGTTTATGCTTACAATATACAAATGCATGCACAAAGCGAACTGCAGTTTATCTAAAAGTTACAAGTTTATCTACATTCTCTAATAGGCTGCCAACACATTTCTTGCTCATGTGATGCTAAAGAAGTGCAAGTATGATAAAGCTGTATTACAGAAGTACCATTCATTCAAATGCTCTCAGAACTGAGATTATCATATTGTCACTTGTAATAAATTTCAACTTTTATTAAAAGCATTAACTACTCATCCTGTAGAGAATTTTTTTCAGTAGTAGAAATAAAGCAGATACTCCCTCTACTTCAAGAGAGGGATTTTGCAATTCTCTCATTTAGGATTACTAATGTACCAACAGAAGCTGTCTTTTAAGGACTAAATCCCTGCACTTACCCAGATAGATGGAAAAAGCGTCAAGGTTACTGGTTATTTATTTGTACAATCCAAGTTTTACCAGTTCTGTGGAAATCTGCTTCTTTACACCTCATAATAGTAAGAAGGATATTAGTTTCCATTTTCCTGGCATTTAGTATTCGGTGTGTTCCACAGCAGTGCCAGTTTTCTGAAACAGTATGTCCCAAAAAGCACAAAAAATATTCGTACCCATATATGTGTAACTATGCACATTATAAATAAAATATATGTACATTTTTTCCTAAAAGCACTCACCAGAACTACCTAAGCGAGGGAAAAAAAAAAAGTATCTTTGAGGTCTTTTATCATGCTGAACACTGCTGAGTAGGTTTGCCTTAATCAGGTAAAGGCATCTTCAAACCCTTCAACTCCAAAGGATGTTGGCAACTAAGGGTTTGATGCCCTTTAAAGGTGCTTCGTATCCTGACACCATGACAGGCTTAGATTTTCCTCCCGGTTATTTACCCTTATCTTTTAAGAACTAGGGTCACAACATCTGTTAAATGGTAATTATTTGTTACCTTTAGGGCTAGAGTAACTCATTCTGGCAATAATCCACATGTATATGGCATAAACAAACACATTTTTATTTACAGGTTAACAGTCTTTTCTAAAACAAAGGTTTTGTGAATGGTCAGTCATATCTGTAGAATCAGAAGCACTAACAGAATAGTTCAGCTGAGAAGAAACCTCAGGAGGTCTCTAGGTCTCTGGCCAGGATCAGCTATGACATCAGATTAGGTCGCTCAGTGCTTCATCCAGCTGTACCTTTAACACCTCCAAAGATGCACAACCTCTCCAGGCAGCCTGTTCCACTGCACAGTTGTTCTCACAGTGAAAGGTTTGTTGTGGTGGTTTTGGTTTTTTTTAATCTACTTATTAGAAATTATGCCCCTTGTATCTCATCCTCCCACCACTGTGAAAAGCCTGGCCCCGATGTTCCTGATGACCTCCTTGTAGGTATGAAGGGGCTGCTGTTAGGTCCTCCTGAACATTCTTTTCTTCAGGCTGAAGCAGCCCAGCTCCCCTGGTGTCCCCCCACAAGGCCTGTGCTCCAGCCTCCTGACCACCCTGATGGTCCCTCCACTGGGCTTTCTTCCCGTTTATGTTTTTCCTGGATCAAAGACCCAAAACAAGACATAGTATTCTAGGTACAGCTAAGAAATACTGAGAAGGGAGGAATAATCACTTGCCTATAAATACTGGCTATACTCCTATTAAATATAGCTCAGGCCAGCGTTGGCTGCCTTCACTGCCAAAGCACATTGCTAAATCCTTTCTCAGAGCTGAAAGAAATACTGACCTTTTTCCAACAGGCTAAAGATTCCCTCAACTTCTTCACTCTATAAAAATGAGATTAAGAATAAGTCTTCTTCCCACTTAATCCATCCTCTCCAAAATGAGCCTGTTTCAGTATTTCAGATCTAGACAGAAAAGTCTGCTAACCTGAATTGATACTTAAGCTCCAAATCAGCTGCTTTTAATTAAAGGCAAAAAAGGTGCCTGTTTTGTAACATTGCAAAGAAATGTTGGGCTTACATCCTCTTTTCCATTTATTAAAATGACTATTATAAACTCTTTACAAAAATCAGTGGAAGTCACTGCACTGCCTCAGTCTTATCAGGCAAAATAATTCCAAAAGAGTGCCAAAAGAAACCTCTGGATCATCAGGCTTTTGTGTAGTTTGCTGTCTGATCATCTCAGGCTTCTAACTGCTACTTGCTTTCATTCTGCTATAGCTTTGCAGACACTCTTGAAGAACTCCTATCCAAAGCGAGATTCTCCTCAAAGAGACAGCAAGGTTTAAAGATTTGTTAAGAGCACATCTGATGCCCCCCATCCTTTCTAGCTCACACAAAAGTTGCAGATTACTGGCTGTGGGGTGGGGGGCCCAGCACAGAAGGCAGGAATGTTTCGGACTTATGTGAAATCCTCCACCTAATTATCGAGGATAAAGGTTGTGCTTCGTAATGGAAAGTCAGACCCAGAGATTAGTCACCACTTTCAGCACAAGGTGGTGAGGAACCACAGTGACTAATGTGTGTTTTAAAGTGACTATGCTACAGCTTATCAGCCATCAGGCAGCTAGAAGAGGAAGTCACATGCTTAGAGTAAATTTATCAGTGATACACCCTAAAAATACTTGGACAATTATCAAGAAGATAATGCCTGTCAAATTTTCCTCGTGTGCTACTCCCAAAAAGCAGAAGTGCCAACTCCAAAATAAGAGGTCACATTTATGAGAACATCCTCGAGTATTTCCTGCAGCAGTAGGAACCCTCTTCCTAAAAGTTTAAAGTGAGAGGACAATAACTGCTTAAGTCTGTGGAGTATTTTACTTTTTACCTGCTAACATTGTACAGGAATACATGCACATGTTGTACAAACCAGACAAAAGCTATTTTAGTACTGAAATATACACAGAGGTTCATACCTCATAACTCACATTTAACAGAAGTCGAATACAGACATTGGTCCTTGCAAGGCATATGACATTAAAGAGACAATCATTGACTGTAATCCTCATCTAGTGACAGCAGAAAGTCATCACATGAATTCTAAGGACAGGGCATATTTAAAACTGATTAGTATCATGCTATATGCTCATTTTACATATCCCTGAGTTCGACTGGCACATTACAAATTACGGATCTCTACATAGGAGCAACACTTGCTGTGTTCAGAGGCTCAAGCAATGAAAACATCCCTTTTCAGAAACACTAGTATCTCCTTCCCCACCCCTTATCTTCAGGTATCCTGTGTATGTATTCTGATCAAAGTTTTGCCCTCTGTGCCAACACTAAAAATCTAGCATGCTACACGCTGCCAAACAAATCAGGAAAGAGTCACGAATACCTTCTCCCTCCCCACTAAAAACTCCTAGACATTTTTCAGCTTGCTTAATTCTGATATAGCTGCCTGAAAAGCTTCACGAATATTAGTTAACAGGAATGATACAGGCACAACACATACTCTACCATTGACTGTAAACACAGATTGGCTGGAACTGATCATGAAATGTGATCTGCTCCACTATTTTGGTCTTCCCCTCTACCTTCTTGCCACAACTGTGACTTCCTAACCTCATCTACCACCAAGAAGCAACAGCATAAGGATCTCACATCACAACCAACATCCCCAGCAAAACAGAGATGGGAATACTCAGACCTCTTTTTCAAGCCATTTGTTCACAGGCTCAGACACCCAAATCTATGTCCAGCTCACACACTGAATGTTTCCCCTCTCAACTTTTTTTTTCCTCCAGCTTTGCATGCTACACTCTCAGAAGTAAAACCAGGTAAGTTTAATTCTAGCACCAAGAAGCACTGAGCAATTTCAGTGAATACCATGATCAACCCACACAGATGTTTACGTTGGGGATTAAAGCAACAGTACAGAATCCTTTCCTAATACATTATTTGAGCTTCCAGTTTGCAATAACCATAATTATATAAGTTTCCTATATGTAACTGGGTTTTTCACTGAAATTCTACCCATCAACTTTAAGCACTACAGTTAAAACTGTTAAAAAAAGTCATCACAACCTAAGCTTCCAATGCAGTCCCATGGTCTTCCTTAGACTTGTTCAAGTGTTCCATTAGCTCAAGATTTTCTATTAATAGAAAAAAATACTTTCCACATTATGCTGACAAGAAAAACACATTTGTTTTTTATATTATTTAATTAGTCAGGGAAGAAGTCAGTTTAGCTTTAAATACTAAACACTTAAGTACTATGCACTTCAACACTTCCTTGTTCATTTTTGTTTCTGCCAGATTGACAAACAGAACACACATTTCCTTGGAATTCTCTCTTCTGCCCGGCACATTATCTGCCCACAACACTGGGTATCATTGGTAAATAAAGTTTCAAGACAATGGTTAACAGTGGGACAGCAGGCAAAAATAATTACAAATATCACCCAAGTTCTTTCTGTAATACCTTTCTAGACATTTTGCTATCTCCATTTGAGCCTCACTCTATAGGTCAGAAGATGTGGCCAAGAATATTGTTAATGTGTTTCTACTGCCCCTCACAGAGCTACTATTTACCTCAATATCTGACTAAACATCTCCAAAATTATTCAAACCTCCCTTCATTATTCCCTGCTAAACTGCAGCCTTTGGTAAGAAATACTTTCTAGCCTCTAATTTCTGACAACCCTGCATTGAACATCACCGCGATAACAAAATCTTTTTATTCCAAGCCTCTCAAAGCTCAGCATAGAGGCTTTTACCATTCACAAAAACACTTTAATTTATTTTCCTTTCCCTTCTCACCTAATAGTCTGATAAGTTTATTGCTTTTTTGAAGCTTTTAAAAAGAATTTAGAGAAGCAAGTCAGTCAAAAAGGATTTAAAGAACAAAGTTACTGACATTCGTCCCAAATTCCTATTTACTAGAACTGCGAGATTAAAACTATTCCTGCAAGAAAACAGCCAAGTACCATCTTCAGCCTTGCTCCTAGAAAAGCCATCATTAGATTCTCTCATTGCAGCGTTAGAGAGCTGCTTTGTAACACCTACATCTTGTCCATGGAGACACAGCATGACTAAAAAGGTACAAATTAAATTAATAATCTAATCACCGAGTTCTACTGATCTTATCCTACCAATTGGTAAAATCTGGTGTGAAAGTACTGAGGTTACTCTGAATCTACATAGAATGCTTTTATAATACACTGTACCATGTACCTCAGGTAGTAACTTCCGCTCCATAAGCTACCTCTTATGCCCAAGGCAAGCTTCTAGTCATCATTGAACCTGTTATCTTTAGAAGTAAACAATCACTCAAACCTATCAAGCATGAATGTGAGGTGGAAATACAAGCTGGACAATCAAAATGTCTGCTAAATGGCATTTGTATCAGTTACAGTGTGCTGCAGCTGAATACTATTTTCCATTTATTTGTCTAAAGACTAACACTACTATCACTTTAAATTTTGAGTCAAGATACTATTTCCACAGTAAAAAACACAAGCTGGAACCCAAGTCAGTTTTGACATTTGTCTTACTGTCCACAAGACATTTCAGCACGGCGGGGGGCAGAGGGGGTGGCAGGCAGAAAAGAATGTGTGATCAAACAAGATGTTTCAGAAAGGACATTTGGAAAAAGTTGTTTCCAAATATATTTCATCGTTCTTGGTCACTTTTTCACATGAGGTCCTAGAGTCCTAGAACTTCTTTCTAATAGAAAGCATTTTATAAAAATTATTCAAAAAGCATTTTAAAGTATTCTTAACCCATGTCCAGCCAGACATCTACATATACACTGATTTGGGAAAGGAAGGACCTAAAGAGGTGTCACATAGACTAGCTGAAATGTAGAAAGATTGTAACTACAAGCTGACAAACAGATTCTATAAACTGTACCCCCAAAACAGCAGCCAGAACTGCAGCTGACAAAGCTGTTTAAGAGAATAAAGTCAGTCTCATCTCTAGACTCGCCAAGACCAGTGATGTTCTGAATGTGTACTAAGTAACCATGGCGTACAGTAAATAAGTGGTGAATCAACGAGTTCCACGTGATCAGTTACAGAAGTCTAAGGAAAGAATTAAGTGTTCAACTGGAAATAGCGTAATCAGTTTTAAAAGAAAGGAATGCATAACTCAGCAACATTAGGGCACAGTAAAAACAATTATTCTGGTCTATCAACTAGTGTCTTCTCATGAAGAAGGACATCTGATTACATACTGCTATTTCTACTGTGCTTCTGCATGAATCTTCCTCAAAAATACCAATTATGCCAAAAGAGATTTGCATGTATCAGCAAGGACAGTTCACATACTGACTTCAGAAGTGACCTTCTAACTTCAGGACAAATTGACATAATCCAGGAGAATTATTTTCTAGAGCAGAACTTGAACACTAGACACTATAGGGACTTGGATTTCAAGAGTTTTCATCAACATAGCACTACAGCACTCCAGGCCACTTGTTAAGGTACCTACCTAGCTAAACACAGGCCAGCACAGGGGCTTGCAGAATCTAGTCTCTGCTAAAATCAGCTGTTCCAGGAACTGTTGCTGCATGGCCATTTTGCAGGCAGAGCCATTGCACACACCTCTGCTGTTAACTACTCTCCTCAGGGAGAGTATCATCTGCCAGGAGTAGGACAGTGCATCCAAACATCAGTGACACCAACACTACCCTAAGAACTCACATCTATTCTAGAGAGACAGCAAAGGGCATGAAGGGAAGTCTCACAGGCACTAAATCTAGAAGGTCAACCATGCCAATTTCATTGGCAGTCACTACTTTAAAGCATAGTAACTTCATAGTTTCAGAGCTGCATAACTGAAACACAGAAGATAACACTTCACACAACATGACAAGAACAATATTAAACATGTTAATACCATGACTTCCATGACAGACTTTGTGTAGTAAGAAACAGCTCCACAGTAGCAATTACAGGACTGCAAAAGAGAGACAAAAACCCTCTAGACTAATGCAAACCAATTAGGAAGAAAACAAGAGACCCATATACCTTAGGCTACAACCCAAAAATCTGAGTCATACTAAGATGTTAATGACAGCTGGGGCAGCCCAAGAAGATGGCTTGAAACATTCTACACTAATCCCAGCTCATGCGATCTCTTAGAACTGCTTTATTAAGACAAGATGCAAAGATGGGGCTGGTTCAGGACTTGCCATACAAGCTGCCACCCATAAGGGGTTCTTTTATTTAGCTGGAAACAGAAGTCAACCTCAGTGTCGTGGTTTAAACCCAGCCAGAAACTAAGCACCATGCAGCAGCAGCTTGCTCACTCTTCCCCCAAACCGCAGTGGGATGGGGGAGAGAATCGGGAAAGAAAAAGTAAAATTTGTGGGTTGAGATAAAGACAGTTTAATAGGACAGGAAGGAAGACAATAATAACATTAACAATAATAAAATTACAATAATAGTAATAGAAGAATTGTAATATACAAAACAAGTGATGCACAATGCAACTGCTCACCAGTTGCTGACTGATGCCCAGTTAGTTCCAGAGCAGTTATCCGCTCCACCCCCCGCCCTGGGCCAACTCCCCCCAGTTTATATACTGGGCATGCCATCACATGGTCTGGAATACCCTGTTGGCCAGTTTGGGTCCGC
>JAVJGG010000007.1:32095272-32114965 GCA_035590195.1 Aviceda cuculoides
TTTAATGACTCATAATAAATCAGTAGGTTTTAATTTGTTGTAATTTGGCTTATGGAGTTTCACCATAGACAATGTTTTAACTGTCTTGGCAGGAAATATATTTAACAAAGATAACATTTAAAGAGGAAAAATATGCCAACTGCAAAATGACTCATAACCTGCTATTGTTCTTTCAAATGGAAATAAGGCTCTTGACTACAGTTTAGTGTCACTTGGCTGACAGTCTTCCAAAAACATGCAAGTTATTGGCTGCAATATTTTATTCAGGCAGTGAATAAACTTAACACTTCTATGCCTATAAAATCCTATTTTTCCTGGGCCAAATTCTACTTTCTGGAATCTGGTACATCTAAACACTAACTTTATTGCTTTCATTCACTAACTTCTATTAGAAGTTAAAATCACATTGCAGGAAAAGATCAATTCATATCCTTGAGGCAAAAGCAGAACAAACAGGCACCTACAAATTACAGCAGAGAAAGGTTTTTGCTTCTCACTCCCTTTGGCATGTGCTACAGAACTTGTTTCATAAGAGAAGATGGTGTCAGAGGAATTTTAGAATTAAATAGATTAAAACAGTCTTCTGTGGAGTTTTTTGGGGGAGGGCCTGGATGGGGAGGTTAAATACTTTTTCTGAAGCAAGACCATATTTGCCTCAGCAAATTCTACTTGTGGCATGGGTTTCAGAACTCCCAGACCCATTTTAACTCCAGGGTAGTTGTAGAGGGCTCAGGACCTCTGAAAGTCAGTCTTCATGTTCTGTGAGGGACCATCCTCCTGCTCATTTGCCAGGGCTGTACTTCAACCCTTCTTGCTGGATGGAGCTCTGTAGAAGTTCTGCCTTTTCTCTAGAGGCTCCATCAAATGTCCATAGGGGACCATTTGCCCCTGGAGATGCCTGAGGGAGATGTGAGAACACTCCCTATGGGCACATTTTTGCAGCATTTAAGTGGTGCAGAAAGTCTCACACCTCTCTGTTTTCAGCTCATTTCAACGTTGCTACTCTAAAACCACTGGTGTGCTTTGCCAAATGTCATCACAAAGAGCCATGCTGGCTTGAATGGCTACAGAAGCCCTATAAAGGTCTTCACTTTTTGCTCAATCACTGCATGCATAGACTATAGGAAAAGAGAACCATGGGGGTTCATTCTCATACCAAGGAATGACAACAGCCCAAACTTAAAACGTATAGAAAAAGCTGTAGAGAAAGGTAGTTCACTTGCTACAAAGTCACAGTAGCCCCAGAGAATCTAACATCTGAGCTAAAATAAACTAGTACTACTGCACCTGATGTTAGAGTAGTAGGTTACACCTAAACTTTTGCCTTGCTTGCAGTGGACTGTCAGGAGTTGCCCTTTAACAGCAGGCATCTAACTTTTCCTGCTATGTACCTCCTGGCGAAACCAAGATTTTTCCTTTTCGTGGCTTAATTGGGGGGGAAAAAAGTGTTTTCATTTACTGAAAGAGAGTTTGGAACTTACCTTTGTGGTCTGGCAGTGTGATGTGAAAGTAACTTTTGCAAAAGGATCAGAAAGTCCAGTGCTGTCAGCTGCAATGAGCCCCCTCGCCTGATACATGTGGGCTCTCAGCTGGAAGAGGTGTGGGGCTACATCATTGCAAAGAAAACAGTAATGTCAGCTTCATCGAAATGATGCAGCACATAGGTAGGAAGGGAAGATTCATCACCTGCTGTCCAACCAGGATCTGACAAGGGGGACTGTTGCTAGTGCTGTCTCACTAAAGAAACACCTGAGACACTCAGAAGTTGTGTAAGACCTCTGTATTCACTTAAAATCAATGTCCTGTGTAAGTCTCTACTGCAAGGTTGTTAACTGCCAGTTTTTATCTCCCATCACTGGTTTATCTACTAGGTGTTCAACACAGGAGCTTCATAGGAACTGAAAGATGCTTCCTCATTACAAGGAGACAGACCCATGGGGCAGGGAATAGAAACTGCAAGTGAACAAGTCCTTTCTTTCCTTGACATCTGCAAAGTGTGGGTGGCAGGACCGATGACTTGGCAACGAAACCAGCCTTTTCGGATGAAAAGATGCTAAGCCATGATCATCTCAGAACAGTTACCTTAAACAGAGGTTGTGCCACCCTCTGAATTAGGGCTTTTGGGGCCACGTCTCTTAATTGCTAATATGGAGAAGAAACAGTGCCTTACTTTTATACAGCAGGCAGGCAGGTGAGGGCACCACACTGTGCCCTGAGTTGGTGTTAGAAGGTAATCCAGTCTCATATCCCACAGGCAAATTCTCCATGATGCTGTGGGCATAGCTGGCAGGTCCAAGCCATAGATAGATATCCACCTTTGCCTGCACAGTCCAGCCCAGCGGGCGCTTGCCTGGTAACTGGAAGAAAAAAATCCACCCATCACAACAAGCTCAAGAGAGAGAGATGGCTGGATGCTGGGTCCTACCAAGCCAGAGTAAAATAAAGGAGCATTCATTGAGTTGATATACTGATAAATGGCATTTCTCCCCAGTGAGTGGCCCTGAGACTCATTTAGCACATGGAACTTCTGTGATTCTTAGGGAAGAAATGAGTAGTTTGCTTGGTTGAAAGTCTATGTAAATGGCATACTGCCTGATATGCAGAGGTTTGGGCAGGCTACCTAATAGCTGCAAGCATATCAGTGCTAGCTGATACCCTACTTTTCCTGGACTTCAGCCTCCTTTCCATTTCATACAGTTTTGCTGGTCTCCAGTAGTTAGCCCCATGTATTATTAAAAATATTCCTCCATTGGGCAGGCCAGAAAATATATTCCAGTATAAAAGTTACTAGTCTTGATGAACAATACTATTATTTCCTTCCTCTCTGTTCCCATTTTATCCAGCTCTGCTAAGCTCAGTGTTTCGCATTATCTGTCAGTGTTTAGTATTATCTGTTCCTATGGTAATTCTTGATGTTGAAGGGGCTGGAGAGTTAATTATGGTATTTTCTTGTTCCTGCAGGCAAATAGTGCTGTGCTTAACAAGCACCTATGGCAACTATCAGTAACTTAGATATTTCTAGCTGCTCTTAGCTGTGCTTTATGGGAGTGCTCCCAGCAGCTCCAGGTGAAAAAACACTAAAAAGTCATTGTATTAAGTTACTATTTTCTTGTGTGTTTGGGTTTTTTCCTGATGACCATAGTAACAATTACATTGCATAATATTCCACTGCCAAGTACTACCAGTCACACTGCCTTTGTAGGAGTATATCCATTAAGATTTTCCTTCAAGACGAACAGTCCCATAACAATATTTTGGACATATATTGCACAAACCTAGCCACATTTTAAATAGCAAGCATAAATAATTGCTGTATTACCTCCGAATACCTAGGTTTCACTGCTATCTGAGTTGGTGCGTGCTGCGTTCTGATCTCTTTGCCAGCAAAGAGGCTGTACCTCTTCTATCTGTTTATGTATAGAGCTATAGCTAAACAATGCTATATACTTGCCATAACAAGTAGTGAGAGAATTAATTACTCATATACCAGGAGCCTGGAAATAATACGGTGCTTAAAGGACAAGCATAAATGTAAGAAGCAAATATTAATAGATGGCAGATATAAACGTGTACACATTTTTAGAACATTACAAAGATGACACTGTAAAACACAGTCCCTGGAAGAAATCTGAATACCGAATGCTCCGCAGGCATTACCTGTGTTTGCAGAATGCCCCAGACTTACTTTCAGGAAATGGGTTTTAATCTTCCCACAGTCCTTGCCTCTCTGCTCTTTTGCTGGGGAATAGAGTATGTTTTTTGCTGGCACTCTTGCATATGCAATTCTCTTGTTGCTGCTGAGCATCCAGATGAACACATCAGGCACCGTATTCTGTGGCTGTTAAATGACAAGGGATATTGAACTAAAGCTGAATTCTTTCTATGAGCCAACACCATTATTTTTTGTTAAAACACTCTCTACCAAGAGCTGATTCAGTCACGGCTCCTGTGGAGAGGCAGATGTGCACCTGGACTAAAGGAGGCTGTCACTTCATGCTTTGCAGTCCAAACCTCCATTCCTAGGCACAGCTGAAGATAAAGAGTTTTGTAGAGTGATTAAGGAGCATCCACTCTATAAATCATTTCAGGAGAAACTAAAACTAAAAATCTGGGTATGACTGTCTCAGGAAATAACTTACCCACAGATTGTGTAAGCTGAAACTACGTACTGTGGAAATACCATCAATGTCATCTCTACCAGCGAACCAAAAAGGACCAGGACCAAACTCAAGCACTGGCATACTACCATCTCTTCTGCTTGTGAGGATGCTCCATGGCATTGCCTGTCCCAAATAACGTTTCCCCAAGCAAAGCCTGAGTGTGGTTTGAAGCAAAGACCAGCCCAGGGGCTGTTCCCAGGAGGTACCGTGAGCGAAGTCACTCTGTTTTGGGAAGGAAAAGAATTTGGGCCTAGGCTGCAAACCATGCCAGGCTGTTCCACTTGCTCTCTGAGCCAGGAACAGCCATGGCCCTGTTTAGTTTGCTAGCACAGACAGCTCTCGGGGGGACAGCACTCCACTGGCTGGATTTTGCCCTGACCAAATATGTTCATTCTTCTGTTATTCTCAGGCTTAATAGCATGTCTAAGCAGTGTCTGCACAGCGAAGTATAGTATAGACACCTCTGAGCTCATACCAGTCCAAATCACTATGTCCATACAAGTGGAGACATGAATTCAGATCAGAAAGCAGGCTGTCTCCAAACCACCAGGGCACATATGGGATGACCTTATTTAAAAAAAAAAAAAGGAAAAAAAAAAAAAGAAAAAATTCTCCATGGCGCATCCCCTCCATACCACATAGCCCAGTGTTTCCTACCCAGGTCTGTTAACAGCTTCATTTAATGCAAAACAGGATTGGGTCCAGATATCCAAAGGAGAACTCTTTGGGTAACCAGGCCAGGAGTTATTATTCACATGGCGTTATGAAAATCAAAGTTAAGCCCTGGATTTCAAATTTATCTGAATTTCTGTGTGGATTACCTCATCAACCAAGAATCGAATTTTATCTATAAAGCTCTGAGTCTCATGCATCATTTCATCCAATGGCATCTTCTTTTTCTGCTGCTGAACAATTCCTTTGGCATCACTAGACATTGCTTCCTGCAGCCGGGAAAAACAGTGTGTATTTTTTATGCATTATCAAGTAGTTTGAACTGGACACAGAAGGAGAAAACAGTCTTCGATTCAAGTTGAGAAGAGAAGATGGAGACACTTGGTTCAAGGTAACAATTACCTTTGTCACAACAGAAAGTGATCAACATTTTGGAGCTGAATAACATAAAATGTGAATGTCTCCAATTTTCTCTTTGTTTGTATGTATAGTGGATGTATGGAAGTCCCAAGAGACATGTGATTACCACCTAGAATTATCATGCCTCTGTCCTGACAGAAGTCACAACCAAATTCTGTGCTAGAAACAGTAAATAAAGCTAATAAACATTCAGACTATCTCCACCCAGTTTGGTTTCTTCTCACTGGTTCCCTGGAGGAGGTGACTAGATCCAGGAATATCAAATGCCAGACTTTACTAGTCTTGAAGTTCAGCCCCACCACAGTAATTAAACGTTTAACAGCAGTGTTAATTTCATGTTTTTCCACTGAACTCAGCATCATCCCATTTTAAGATGCACGGGAAAGAAAAATCAGCTCATTATTATAATGTCTTATTTGTATTTAGAAACAACATATTCTGAATTATTTTAGGGTATCTTACAACTCTTTATTAAGCACAGCGGGTTTATTAAAAAAAATGCTCTTGGATACTCTATTCATATTAATTACAAAACATTCCAGAATGGTGATATCAAATAGAAATTAAAATGTATGCAACCAGCATGCCTTCAGTTAACATAATTGCATCAATGCTTAAAGAAAAAAAAAAAATACACATACCAGCTCTTGCTTGAACAGCATGAGTCTCTTTTTGTCCAAAGCAGTGTAGTTCAACCCTTTGGGCTTCTTTTCAGCAATGGTAGTGAAGGCCCTAGGACACAAGAATAACAGGTTCTTTAAATATGTTATTTTTTTAATGTGAGCCACTAAAATACATTGGAATGAAATGCAGTACATGAACCAGAAGACAGAGATGCTGAAATTCTCTAAAATAAATATTGAGCACTTATAAGATTCAAAGAATAGAGTCCAAAAAGTCTGCACCACATTTCACAGAAACAGGGTTAATATTGAGAAATTAGGGTTTTTACATATTTTGAGCCCAGTCATGTCATCTGACACAGAACCCACTGGGTGACTTATCCCAGCATGTGGAATCCTTTGTCTTAACCTTGTCCTTTTTTACAGTATGTCCATCACGCACTTTATTAAATCCTACTTGTCCCATACACATTGTATTCTTAGAGTCCAGAAAGCCAAAATAATATGACAATGATTGGCAGCAGTCTACTGTCAATACTGAATATTGAAAATAACAACAAAATATTTTCTCTGTATAAATAGACATTGGAATTTGGGAAGGCCTTTGCTTTTACAGCAGAATAAATAAAATATATATCTCAGCAAGTTTACTGTACTTGTCATCAGTTTCCATGTCTAGCCTCGAATTTGTAGCCAACATATAAAGTTGATCTTCTGTATGCCTCTAGTAAATGTAGTTACCTGCTTTGATTGATAAAATCATTTAGGGTCGTCCTCATTTTCTCCTCAGATGCAATCTCTGAAACCTTGATCATGTCCTTTACTTGCTCCAATGATTCTTCCTACGAAAAAAACGTGAAAAAGCCGTTATGAAACTGAGTGCACTTTGTCATTCTGCCAGTGTTATAACACCATTATTCACTGTATAACTATCAAGAATGAGGGAGGTGACTTTGTAACCTGACAGAACAGAACCTTTGATATATCACTACGCTTGAAGTGTGCAGAGAGAAGACTCCAGCAGCATGATTTATTTTGACCTTTCCCCAGCCTCTCCAACTACTAGTCTAAGCTACTACTGCTTGGAGCAGCTTTGTTTTCTCACTTTGGTGAAGATCAGTACGTGGGAAACATTCTCCACTAGGTAGGAGGAAAAACTGTAGTTCTTCTTGGTTCTGTTTCCAGCCCTGCTGCCTAAATTTAGCAAGTTGCTGGAGTTCTTAAACTTTAGTGGGCACCTGAATCCATATGCAAGGTTTATTGCAACAGCTACCGTTATCATTGAGAAATGGAGTCTGCTCTTACAAACTAAAATAAATGGCTGGATTTCCAGAAAGGCCTGTGGGTGTTAAGGTACACTGACAAACATATCTCTCCATATGTATACTCAGATGTTCAATTTTCAAATACCTGGGTTTGAAATGTTGGCCTATAAGCCCCTGTCTTCTCATGATACAACCTTGCATGAGTATGACTTCAGTGTTTTTGCTCATGAGGTATATAAGGATAAATGAGGGATGAATCAGACTCTGAGTGCCCCAAATTAAAATATTCAACATTAGAAATCTCTTTAAAAAAAAAATACTACTTTCTTGAGACTGTTGATAGTCAACTTTAAACAAGGGTAGAGTAAAACATCATTATGGGAAAACACTATGACTAGGCCATCACGGTGACTGCCCATGAGACGATACGCCATTTTGTCTCTATCAATATTTTTAGGAAAACTAAAACCAAAAAGTGTCCTTTAAAGAGTCTCCAGCATAAACACAGGTTAAACCATGTGGTCAGGGCAAGAAGATATTAGAGGAAGAGCCGTAGGAGACAGAATTATTCTGTATCTCGTATTTTAATTTTTTGACTGTTCTTACAAAGAATAAAATGTTTCCAAGAAAAGAAGACAGCCCTATGGCCAAAAAAACCAAACTGTGGATAGGAATACTTGACTAGCTCTAATAGATCAAAGCAATTGGACAAAAAAAGAGAAGGGGCTGATATCAGCTACTCTTTCACAAAATGAACAGCAAGGAATGCGGTTGGGGGAAATTTTGAAGTCCTGTTTTGGGGGACGTGGCCTCTCGCTGCCATGATCTGGTGAATACATGAGCCTGGGAGGATGGTCGGTACTTACTAGGTGATCCGCCATTTTCTCAAGAGTGTTGGAAGAGTATAGACGAAAGGTCTGTTTGCCCCAGTAGCTCTTGACACAGATACACGGCTTCCTCTCATCGTACGGCAGGTACTGGTAGTTCCTGTGAAAACAAAGTACAGAGCAGATTATAAAGGCGAGAGAGGAGTTCAGGGGGACGCACAGGTGTCATGGTTTAAACCCAGCCAGCAACTAAGCACCACACAGCCGCTCACTCATTGCCCCCCGACCTAGTGGGGGGAGAGAATCAGAAAAAAAAAGTAAAACTTGTGGGTTGAGATAAAGACAGTTTAATAGGACAAAAAGGAAGAAAATAATAATGATAATTATTCATAATAAAAACAATAGCAACAATGATGATTAATAATAATATGGCAATAATAATAATAAAATAATTGGAATATACAAAACAAGTGATGCACAATGCCATTGCTCACCACTCACTGACTGATGCCCAGTTAGTTCCCAAGCAGCAAGCCACCCCACCCCCTAGCCAACTCCCCTAGTTTATATACTGGGCATGACATCACATGGTATGGAATACCCTGTTGGCCAGTTTGGGTCAGCTGCCCTGGCTGTGTCCTGTGCCAGCTTCTTGTGCCCCTCCAGCCTTCTTGGGGGCTGGGCAAGAGAAGCTGAGAAATCCTTGACTTTAGGCTAAACACTGCTTAGCAACAACTGAAAACATCAGTGTGTTATCAACATTATTCTCATACTAAATCCCAAACACAACACTGTACCAGCTACTAGAAAGAAAATTAACTCTATCCCAGCCAAAACCAGAACACTAGGATACCTGCAAATTCCACTCCGTGTTAAGCTACTGCACTCCCCTCAGTGCAGCAGTAATTATTAGAGATAGTTCATGCAAACAGTCTAGGCCATGCAATTTTAACTCATATTACAGGTCAATGTTAATTTTATTTAACTGCATGAAGTCCAGTTATCTCTGTTGTATTTCTGTATAAACAAAGACAGTGGATCACAAGTTACCCATGTGTAAGGTGGGTTTTGTTGTTTTAAAAAAAAAAAAAAATGGAAGGAATTTACCTGAAGTCCCAGAGCCAATCTATTTCTTCCCCCTTCCTAATACTTTGACTTTTAAGATGTCTAAGAGTCTTTCCATTGTATTTTCTTTTTATTTTCTTCTTCTTTTTTTTTTTTAAACAACCAGAAGCTCTTTTAATAGTATGCACATATGAAAAAAGTTTGAAGAAACTGCCTAAAAACAGTCTTTACACCACAAGGAATGCAAAATGCTGCTCTGGCAGAAGATACAAATCGAGTTAGAATTTTGTAGTTTAAATCCTTCAGAAAGCAGGACCTATGCCCTACAGGACATATACTATCCCCCCCTAAAACTTCCCAGATGAGTTCCCATCATTCGGTACCTCACTCAAGACAAAGAACACACAAGAAACAGGTTTTCTATGTAGTAGTGTTAGTATTCCAGCAAAGACTGGGAAACAAGTCAGCCTGAAAATCACATCCAGCCTCTGAGTAAATCTGATTTCCTTTTATTTAAGATAATGCACATTGTGAGCTGCCTTAAGTATTGAACATTCAGACGTGCGGGTCACAAGCAGAAAAGGAGTGTCGCATCTTTTGAGCAAAAACATATTCCAAAGCCAAAAATGTTTCTCCCTACATTCCCAGGATAGCTATCCTAAAGCCCACACTCAGAGAAAGTTGTATCATCTTCAACTCTGAAATAGTTCAATTCCAATAGAGTAGCTATCCATCCTAGTCTAAAAAGGACTATTTAGAGAAAGTTCTCAGCTTCACAAAGTTTCCTCGTGTCTGACAGTAAGATTTACAAAACAGATTTGGGCAGAATTGAGACCTATTCAGCACTGCTTCTATGGGGCAACTGCACAAGGACCATGATGGCACAAGCCTTGATCTCTTATTCTGCAAGGAATAGGTCAGAGCAGTCACCTGAACCATCCAGGGTCAGAATCCACAGTAAAATTTCTTAAGCATGGCCAGACACCAGAACACTCAATACTCCTATGCACATATTAAGACACTTTCCACCATGAACTCGAGTTTCCATTAACCCTCAACATTTGAGCTAGAGTGGGGACTTGACAATAGGCAATTTAAAAAAAAAAAACCAACAACAACAAAAAAAAAACCCAAAAAACAAAAAAAGAAACCAAAACCAAACCAAAAACCAAACAAACAAAAAACCAACACCCAAACCCACCAAAACCAAACCAAAAAACTAGAGAACAAGTTACTATTCAGTTTAACTATGCAGACCATTTTCATCACACATACAGGAGGCAGAATAACACTAGACAAGAGGGTGCTCACACACCCACATACTTTAAAGTAGTAACTCCAACCTGAACTGTTAGATAAGAGGCTATATGTTTGACAAGTACCAACATGAAGATCTACTTGAAATATACCTTGATTATCTGCAAACATACTTCATGGGCAATCGCTCTACAGATGCTGCCTGGCTAAGAGGTAAACACAGACAAAAAGGTCCTCTCAGACAGGGCTAGACGTAAGTTACATCAGGCTGTACATTAAACACTAGGCCAAAACTGATGAACCAGTTTTGAAGTCTTGATCCCAGGAAGAAGGTCCTGTTGAGCTAAGGTATAGGTCAATTCATGAGTGTATCTGGCCTATATACCTTCAACTCCCCAAACAGACTTGCTTCAGGTGAAGCATTTCAATCTGTTCCCTCAGGCTAAGTCTGACATTTTGCTCGTAATGAGTTTGTGTCAAATGGTGAGATTTAGCAAAGAAACAAGCACCAGCCACATCATAGTTCAAACAATGCCCAAGAAATTCTAAACTAAGAAAGTGGAGAGGTTTTCTACATGTACATGGTACACGTGGTTCACACAACTGGAATTATGAAGTGACAGCACTAGCAAAAAAAAAGAAAAAAAAAAAGAAGGAAGCAGAGGCTGCCTTTGCTCTTTAACTCAATCTATGAACTGTCCTAGACTAGACCTATAGGACTCATGAAAAAAAAGGAGATAAGAGGTGTGGAAACAGAGTGTTTTGAAACAGACATAACAGTGACAAGACAAAAAAAGTCATGCTAAATAACAATACATTTTCTGTCCACCAGACTGTCTTTTATTTCATTGAATCACACTACTGCAAGTATACAACAACAAAAATAATGCATCCTGCAGTCTACAAGCCTTCTGATGAAAGGAAAAACCTTGCAACCTGATCCTAATTGAAAACACTATAGAATATCACTACAAATGCATGTCTCAGTAGATTTTTCATGTTTCATTTTCAGCAATGCATAACCAAATCATAAGCTATGTAATACCAGTCTAACACTTGCTGAGTAATACAAACCATTAAAACTGGAGTAAGCATTTTCATAATAGTAATTGTTATGAAAGATTAATCAAGGTAGTAGTTCTTTGAGCAAATTTTGTGAGGCCTAAGTACAATACTTCTCTTGTAGGTGTCCTTATAAAAGCAATACAGACTTTGATAACCAACAACCTTTTCTGCATATTATATGCATCGCAGTCAATTTTTGACTGAACTGCATTGCCTTAAACACATGTTCTAGAAAGGCTTGCAGTGCTAAAAGCTTTGTAGTCTGATTTCACTACAACAGGATGCAGGGGGAGAATAGGAAGAAAGCGCACATGCATGCACGCTCAAAAAAAAGTTGTGGGTAAGGTAAAAGAACATAGTTCTAGTGTTTGCCATTAATGCAGCACAATAGAGCAGAGAGCTCCTGCTTTCCTGCAACTCTTCTCTGTGCTTCAGGCCCTTGAGCGGGAATAGTGTCCCATTTTAACTTCAGTTTTTCAGTACTGAGCTCCTCAAATGTAAGAGAGCTAAAGAGTTTAGTCCAAACCCTATGACGTTTAAGAGTTTATTTTAAACTTTCCCCAAGTCCAAATTAAGAAAAAAAAAAGAAGAAAAAAAAAACAGAAAATTTTTATGGAAACATTCATCCTGCAGAGTAAGACTAAGCCAGGCGCTACTTAAACTTGTTCAGATTGTCCAATGACTAGAAAGCAGTGTACACAGAAAAGCGTAAACTGCCTGCAATCTGTGAATTATGCTTTTAAAAAAGAAACTGCATATCAATGAAAAATACTTTTAGAGCAAGAAGTGTAACTATTTAGATTTGTTAGAGCTGAAAACTTCATTAGCCCAACTACTTTAGCTTTGATATTTGACAGGCACTGTGCCTTGTCCCATGGCTGGTCAGCCGAGATGTATTTCATCCATCTTACTGACTTTTACGATAGACATACACATTATTCCACCCTACTTGACATAGACTAGTTGTTCTACACAGAAAAAAATGACTACTTGTCATAAATACTTATGCCTGCCTGTGCACATGAGAATAGCTTAGCCAATTTTTTAAGAACTGCATAGAGGAAGCTAATGACCATGTTTACCACAAAAAAAACCCCAAACAAACCTATCCTCAGTGGAGAGAGCTTGCCATTCAGCTATATAGCACACATAGTATTCAATTTCATGGTCGTAAATACACTAAGATGATGATTTAAAATAGTATCTGCAAATTCAGGACACAATCACTGTAGTGTAAGGAAGTTTAAACCCATAACGCTCAACTCTTCAGTAAATTGCCTTCATACTAACTTCCAAGGTCGCTATGGCACCTTAGAAGGAGCAATGCCTTCAATACTTCTTGCTTCAGAGCGAAACAGGATGCCACAGCCCTTCCTCTCAAGGCTGAAGTCAATCATGGAAGTTAACATATTTCTAGGAAAACAAAAACACTGAAAAGAGTTGTTTTACTATTTTAGTGCATGATCAGTTTCATTAGTCAATACAGGACTCAAGTCATTTCAGTCAATCCTCTTTCTCACAGGACAGAAAGAAACACAGCTTCACTTTGGAGGACCACCTTTAGCTTTCTGTCACATTTTCCACATCAAATAGAGTTGTTTGGGTTTTTTCAGAAAATTTCAAAATGACTTACAGCTTTGTGCAAAGTATACATATGCAGTGAAACAAAATAATTCTGTGAAACCACAGCAGACTGAACATCTGCACTTCTTCCATAACTCCAGTTGAACTGTCTTAAGTAGGCCTTGTTACTTATTAAGTAGAGCCAAATTTTGTGTTCATAATGAGCCTCTACAAGACCAAGGTGGTATGCCAGAAGACAGGAATGAACTCTTGTGAGATGACACACTCAAAATGGTATTAAAAAAAAAATCAGAGTGAAATCAAGTGAAGAAATTTCAGGCTTCTGGGAATGACATTGTAAAGAACTCTTATACAGCGTCCTTACAGATTAGTACAGTATTATGAAAATAGGAAAGAATACAAGCTTTGGTAGGAATTTTGTCAGACTTCTACTACATAGAAACTAAAAGTAACATGAGTTAACTTTTTAAGCTACACCATATTGATAGTTTCTATACACTCCTAAAATAAGTGAGTTGCCAGAAAAACTAGTAAGTACGCACTAACCTGAAGTAGTTCCATAGCAATTAATTTCTCTCAGCATTAAACAAACAAAAAAATTTGCTGTAAAAATTTCAGTTTAAATGCTTTTGGTTTTATATTGAAATTGTAATACATAAATTTGAACCACAACAACTGGCAGAGAAATGACAGAATTCTACATTAAGCATGTTTTTAGCAGTGTTAAGACAGTAACACAGCATTGCAGTTTTTAAAATGTCCTTTTGAGGCAGTGGCAGTGATGGGAACAATTTGCTTCAATACAGTCTGTGTTCAATCTCAAAGTGAGACATGGGCAGTGGTATTTGGCACCCTTATAAAGCACCTACAAACAGCAAGTGCTGTTTCCCATTGACAAGGTTGATGTGGGGAAAGTACCGAGAAAAAAAAAAAAGCCAAAATTAGATTAGCTGTAATTACTATAGAAACGTATTAGAACTACCAACAAGCTACAGGATTATATCATGCCCTCCATATGAAAGACAGAATTAACGACTATGAGGCATGACCTTCTCTACTGCTGTTTCTCTTTAGCAAATTATGTCACCTAAATAAGGAGACTCTGTCTCCTTATTTAGGTCTGCTCCACTAACCAACTGTCCAGCACTGGAGTGAACATAAGCAGGAACTTGGGTGTGTGCATAAGTAAACATTTTGTCATTTATGTACATTTCACATAACTGAAACTAATTGTGAGAAGTCATTTAGCACTCATCACACAACAGTTTAAGATCTTAGGAGGTGAAGCAGAATAAAAGCTCTAAAAAGAGAAAAACTAAGAAATGCAAACAGGTTTCAACAGGAAAAAAAACAGTGAGAGCAGGTGACTTAATAAAGGACTTTTACAGATGCAATTGTTCTATTAAAGATATATTGGGGTGGTAACATATGCCAAAACACTTGTAATAACACTTCAATAAAGGAAAACCATTACCTTTTGCTTAAGTCTTTAAGCTAGGTCTTACAAGATCCAGGTTCTAGACAGGCTCTGTCAGAGGCTTGTTCTTCGAGGCTAGACAGATTCCTGCACTCTGATAGGGTTACAAACTCCCACTTATATTACAATTAACTAAGATTTTAAAAGAAAAACAAACCAACCAACCAGCTTTAAGTTCTAGTATTAGAGGCATGAACACTAGACAGCTGCAACTACACAAAACAAAAAAAAAACCCTCCCATAAGTTACACCCTACAAATGCAAACTCCAGTAAGTGACTGCCATCAGAACTAGCATAAAGATGAAAACTGAGTCAACATACTAGTATGATTTAACCCATATTAATACTTAAAACTTCATTCTTGGTACATTTGAGCTTACAATAGCAGCAAGACTGACCTGGGCCTCAGATATCAGAGACACTAGGCAAAAAGAACTTCTCTTCCAAATTAATAAAAGTTACATAACTTTACTTGGGACATACTGGTTTATGACAAGTAACAGGTAAACCTGCCTCAAACATTGTATTTCACTGAAAATATTACCAACTGCCTGGGGAGCTTCTGAAAACCAGTGATTACAAACTGCTGCAGGCAGTCTGTAAATTCTCAAGTGAGGGATTAGAATGAACAGCTTAAATATATTTAGCTTCCTGGTTTTGTTTTGCTTGATTTCTTTCATGATGTCCATCTCTTTCACCATCAAAGTAACATTACTGGAATTGAAGATAGACATTTAATCATTATTTGTACTCCAAACTTTTCTATTCAGTTTCAGACATAATATGCTTACATTTTATCTAAGAAACTGACTTCAACTCCTACATACTCCATTTAAGATTCCAGATCACTGCTCAATCAAAAATAAACCTGAATGAATTTAACTATAGCCCTTCTTAAGCAAAAGTGTCCAAAAGTGCTCTGCATCAGTTCAGCTTAAGTCACCCACGTTAAGCTGATGCAACTTTCCAAAACATTCAGTGCTACACCCAAGAGGCTCAGCATCCTTTCTCAAAGAACAGGTGTACAACCTCAGTCCACTTTGCATCAGTAACCACAGACACATAAAAACACTGCAAAGCTTAGGGTGAAGCTTACTGCATTGCACATGATTTCAGTAAAATTCAGCCTAAGGAAATCTGAATATATAGAGAAAAATAAAACAGAAGACTACAGAAGGGAGCAGCAAGAAATTAACTCTAAAAGCCAGGAATAGCAAGACATTGCTTTGTGCTGCAGCAAAGCTCACCCCTTGGAAGCCTCACAGTTCCACTGATAGCAGCAACTTAGGTTTTATTTACAAAGTTTATAAGAGTAAGTGGGATGTCCTCGAAACTTGAACACGGCAATTGCAAGTTAACCTACATAAACTGGGGAAGGCAAGTGAAAGAAAGACACCTGCTTTTTTGTTCAGGTGCCTTCAAGTGAACACGATGTTCTCCTTTTTTAGGGTTACACATCTGAGAAAAGGTATTTTATTTGGAAAAATTAAATAGTTAAATATTGAATACATGCTTTTTTACTATAAAACTGTCTTGTCAGAGTGAATGCAATGAAGTTTTCCTGAGAAATCATGCTCAAGAATTATCTTCTTTGAGGATTTAGACCTGAAAACTGTTTTATTAAGAACCATTCTATTCACAATGATTAACTCAACAGCTTCAGATGCTCTGACAAACTATTTTAATTTCTTCATCCGTACAACAGACTAGACTTCAATATTTTTTAATGCCATCAGACTGCCAGACTTGAGACTGCATATCTTGAAAGGGACTTAACACACAGTGAGGCAGGAAGTTTTACTCAGCAACCACAAGCATGAGCCCAAGGCACAGTAATCCCTTTGTATTACAGACACTACATGTATGTAAGAGGGCAAGTAACAGGTTTACCTGAAGCTGATTTAGTTTTAGTATACAGTCTAGCCCTATTAAAATCCATATCAACAGCTATAAAGTAGACTTCCAAAGCCAACTATATGGGTAAGAAGTACTTTATTCTTTGTATTACACGTATGTCCACACAAGGGCTATTCCGGGGAAGAGAAACAGCGATAAAGTAAGCAAGTGTCCTAATATAGGAGACACTTGTGGTTATTAAAGTTCTGGAGCCTCACTAAAACATTTGGGTTCAGTGTAGTTAAGAAATATCTTTCGAACAGGTGCAGAATGGACAAGACAGAGCTATCTGTGTTACATAAAACTTTCCCATCAGCAGCTCTTAAGGTCTTCAGCATCTGCTGGGACAGTGGTGCCTGGATGCCTAACATTTTCGTGTCCGCAGCATCTTCGGGGACAGTGGCATCCATGGTACAAACAATTCTCCCAGCAGACAGAGATCTCTGAAGACAGTGGACCTAGTGTTACATTAATCTTCCCAGCATCTGTTCAGACTACTGCAATACCATATCCATACTAAATAAAGTGTCACAGCATCTGTATTGTCCATTCCTCACGAATAGTATCAAAGAACACTGAAGGCCCACCAAAGTTAGAAAAAAATCCAAAGAGAAGATGCATGCAATTTTGTTACAAATATCTGCATCTTCAAAGTCCATTTCTATACTAGGAGACTTAACTGTCAGTTAAGTCAGAGACTTAACTGTAATGAGAAGTCTCTTCAAAAACCGTTTTTTACATTCCCTGGTCCTTAAGAAAAACTACTCATTTTTTATATCCATCACTCATTTCAATTTTTTTTTTTTTTTTTTTTTTTAGTTCTGTTAATCCTTAAAAATCAATACACTACTTACCAGTCTTCGTACTTTTACTTGGTATACTAATACACTGTAAATAAAGAATTCTCCGGTTTTTAGAATGAAAAATACTTGAGATGAAGTCTCTTAGTCAGCCCTCCCAGAGACAGGGAGACGGGGGGGTTGTGGGGTTTTTTTGTTGTTTGTTTGTTTTTAATTTATAAGGAAATATGAAGTTTTTCACAATACTGCATCCATGATATAATACTTCTGATGTCTACTTAGAACATTAAGTTTTGAATTCAGAAGAAAACTGGTTTATGAAAACAGGATTGTTAAGCCCTATCATTTTTGCATCTTACAATATTACAATAACAAGATGCTTTTATGATCCAGAAAAACAGATGCTCATCAACATGCCAACCATGGCTCAATATTTTAAAATTTAGGGGTATATAAAGTCATTCTAGATTCAGATTACCAACCTAAAAGTAGAAAAGAAAAATCCACCTCTGCTCTCTTCAAGTTCTCATTTCTCCATCATATGATTTCTGTACTGTCCTTGAAGTGAACTCAATCTCATTAGGGGCCTTCATCTACACACTATTGTCATCACCTTACAATTCCACCTAAAGTTCCCCCCTCCCTTTGATTTGTCCAAATACCCACTGTGACTGCACATACTACACAGGGTACGATTGAAGAATATTTTTCTGAAGGACAGAGACACAAGTATATGTTTCACTAAAATCAGACATGGATTATAAATTTTTACTGAAAAGCAATGTAAATCCTATCCAAAAGGGAAAAAAAAAAAAAATGGAAGCAAGCACATTGACCTTTCTAGTAAATTAAGCCCTAGATCATTTAAGTTAGGCTAAAATAAAGAGTCAGTTATTGGTTTCATAGAGAAAAAGTATCTAAGGGTATACAGTCTCCAAAACCTTCCCCGTCAAATAATAATATACATAAGCAACTACATTAAATATAATAAAAAAACAGTTTGGTTTTTTGGCAAACTATTGAATAAATGCAACTTCAAGTGAAGCTTGCCAAAACTTCTGTAAGGCCCACTGTCTCAGAAAATATCATGCACCTGCTAGGTTTATGCTAACACCTCTATGGAAACATTCACCTATATAATTAACTGTTTATAAATTAATAGCTATTAAGTGGTTTGCGGATAGATAGATATTTGATTGTCTAAGGCTTTAAAAAAATCAAATAAAAAGATTAGAAATGGATTAAACTGAACAATAGCTGGTCTACATTGTATTCTAAGAGTTTCATTATCTTGCCAGAAGATTATGCATTAACTACTTTTCACAAGGATTTTGAGCTAAATTTAAGCCAGAAACCATGCAATGTTAATAGAAATGTACTCTGCCACTAAGTCAAGAAGATTAGTTTTGCTGCACTTCAGGCAGTTTAAGAGTGGCTTCAATGGAGCAGACATACAGCAACAAGAAAAAAAACCCCAAACCAACCAACTCTACAGCCACGCATCTTTATAACCCTATTACGATCCTTACGGCAATCTTTTATCTTCCTGAGCTGAAACCAGGCATTTTGAAGGCCCCTCCTGTTCACCTAGGTATGTGGTACTGCTCTAAGCAGTACGTGCACATTGCCCACATCAAGAAGGTACAATTTTAGTAGCAGACTAAGCCCCTTCCATGCATTATGTATTTGCAAGAGAAATCACCACAGCGGGTGCCATCCCTAATCAGAGGGGCCTCTTGAAGAGTAAAATTAAGACTATTTTACAGGTAAAACATACATACTCTAGAAGTGGAGGAGACCCCAAGTGCAAGATTGCTCTTCCCAGCCTCCGTCCAGTTCACACGTAGAGGTCTTCTGCCAAAGAGGTTCTCCAAGTGCCTATCTGCGGTACGCCCTGCTTTTAATCCACCTGTGCCGTTCCCAACCTACCTACTCAGCTGTTTACGCAAAAGCTCGCACCGCTGGCAGTTCCTCCTCTAAAGGCGGCGGGAAGCCTTTTTTCGAGCCTCAGGGCTCTTAGGTTTGGGCTTTGCAGTTCCTTACAGCCAGACACTCCCACCGCTGAGGCAGCAGCACGCAGAAGCAGCTAGAAAGTTTGCCACAATCTCTACCTTCCCCTGCAATTCGCTCCTCTCGCAGCCTCGGACTCTTCTCCCGCCCTGGCGAAAGGGACCGCCGTTAAGGGCGTCGGCGGAGGCGACGCTCCTCAGGCAGCTTTCCTGCCCGCAGCGCTACCTCAGCAGTGCCGCGGCTGGAACCGCTCCCCCCGCTGGAGGGCGGCTCCGGGGCGGGGGGCGCCGGGGGCAGCGCTCGCTCGGGGCCGGGGCCGCCGCCGTGTTTACCGCGAGTCTCATGCTCGCCCCGAGAGCCGCGCTCCTCCCTGACATCATTCATTCTCTCACACGCGCACCCGCCCACTCCATTTCCCAACAGTGACTCACCCCGGCGCTGCTGCTACTCGGAGGCAGGGCTAGAAAAACCGGCAGGACCTCGACGGAGCCCCCGCCCGCCGCTAAAGGTGGCGGGTCCTGGCGCGGCCCCGCCCGCTCGCTCCCGCTGTCGTGTCATGTCGTGTGTGGGG
>JAVJGG010000007.1:32115070-32155771 GCA_035590195.1 Aviceda cuculoides
ACCCGGGGAGCCTCCCGCCGAGCCGCCGGCACTGCGCCGGGGACGGCACCTCCTCCGCCGTACGCGAGGTCGCGGCAGGCGCAGAGATGCCGGTGCCCTTCCGCGGCTCCCGGCGGCCGGCCTGCCCTCCCTGCCTGCCTGCCGCCTGTGCCCGGATCCCGTCTGCCGTGCCCACAGCCGCCCTCTCCTCCTCGAACGGCAGACGTCTCTCCCGAGCCGCGGGGGAAGCCTTAAGTTAGCTCGCGAAACGAGGCACCGACATCTACACACCGCACCCGTAAGGCATCCGTTAGGAGGCGGGCATTGCCCTCCGCCGGAGCCGGCTCTTTCCCCGCCGGCGGGCCCTGCGCCGCGCCCCCGTCGCCAGGCCAGACCCGAGCGCGGCGGCAAACAGCTTCCCGGTTACGCCGGGCGATTCGATTTCCCGAACGCGGCTCTCAAGCCGAGGCTGACTGTCGCCGAAAGCCCCTGCTTCTCACGCGTTTCACCCCTGTCTTTGGCCTTAGCTTTGCTTGGGGGTTTTTTTTTGGGGGGGGGGTGGGTTTTTTTCCACTCCCTCTTTTGTTGTTTAAAAGAGTTCTCCATCGTTACTAGCAAACCGATTTCGTTGGAAGTCTTCCAGCGCAACAAACGGGGATTGGCGAGGGGGAGGGAGGGGGGAAAGGAGGTGTCGACTCGTCCAGGCCAAAACTGGCTCTGGCCCAGGTACACCTGTGCTGCCTGGAAGTCAAAGGGCTTCAGCGACAAGCACAGTCACATGAAAGACAGAAGGCCTCGTTCGCTGCCCTGGATTCAAGGAAGGCACCTGACCCTGTATTTGTTACATCCCTGGAAAGCCCCCTTCACCCAGCTATTGGCTATTCTGCTTGGGTTGCTCACACTTTGTTTTTTTCCACAAAAGCTTGGGGGAAGGGGGAATCTGCTTTATTCCAGCACAGGGTGGAAACATTTTCTGCATTCTCAGAGTTCTGTGGGACAGGGAAACCATACCCTGACCTAATAGCAACAGCCAGAGCGCTGGTATAGACAGGATGCCAGGATTTTAAGATTTCCCTCCTGCAGGCTTAACACAACTAGTATATTATAACCAGATAAACAATTCAGCTAGACGACTGCCCTTCCTCTTGGTAGGGGAACGCACATACGCACCTGTAGTGCTGAATCTGTTTGAACCTCACAGCATGCTTCGCTGCCTGCTCTGATTCCACCCCCCAGAAATTCCTGTAACTGGGTAATCCATCCTTTAAAACGAATCTGAAAAAAACAATAGAGGTACCATGGGCAGGGCAGGGTGTTGAAGACATACACGTATGCTTAACTGCATACACTTAATTTCATGCAAGTCTTTACAGAATTGAGTTTTACTCAAAGATGCTATACAAAGAGGATAATGACTGACAAGAGTAACAGTTCAAGAATAGAAATAGTAATGACAGTAAGAAAATGTATCTACAGGCAAACACACATAGATACAGCAAATGCTAGACAGAGCCTCCACCCCCCCTTTTTTTTTTTTCTAAAAAAAGCCATTTAAATAAGAAAGGTTAAAAGGAAAGAAGGGAAAAATTACTGGCATTTTTCTAAATTTTTGAGATACAGTCATCTGAAACACTGTCTTTACTTTTAAATACTATTATTGAAGCACTGCATTTGAGAAAACAGAAAATAACAGTACCTTAGCTCACTCTGTTCAAAGCTACACTTTACATCCAACCCTACAAGCCCATCCTCACAGGCGACCTGTTGGGTAAGTGTCGAAGTTGGTCACAGGGCTCCCACTGAGCTCAGAGGTGCCGTCTCGGAAGAGTAGCTTGCAGGAGATGGTCTGTAACTAATTTGGTAGCTACTGTTTGCAAGTCTTGCATAGCAACAAACTTTTGAGAGCAAGCGGCATATTTGTTAAGTCACACTTGGCAGAGGAATTAGCAGCACATCTCTTGATCGTTACTTTAAACTAGATTAACTTCACAAGGTCCTTTTCATACAGGAATTTTGAGGGAGAGAACTTAAGACCTGCAGAACGATGACTTATTTTACGAGGAAAAAGAAACCTCACACACATACAAAATTCCATGGGGAGGCCAACATACAAGTCACATTCCCTCTTACCTCCCAGGGAGGTGGATGGGAGGGAGAGAGAAGAGGAGTTTTGAAGAAAAAAAAAAAAAAAATACTGTTCCTTTCAGCTGGAACAAACCCAGCATCTTTTTCATTACTGTTTATTTTTTTCCCCTTTCATGAGATCAGCAGGGATATTATTGGAAACAGTAATTCTATAGACAAACACAGCCAGCCTGTGCATTAAAATTCTGACTATTTCCAAAGAGACACCCAGGCAGTTTTCAAAGGCAGCTACCACCAGAATCCTGCTTAGTTCTGCCCCATGGCAGAACTAAAGCTGCAAGATGGGGTTTGTGTGTGGGGAAGCAAGAACCAGATAGGAATTTCTAGTTCAAGCTGACTTTACAGTTTATAGACAGAGTAAACAGTAGTACAAAAAAAAAGCCTACTTGCGTAGCTAAGCCATAGCAGACTTCTATGCAGAAATTTCATAGGGAAGAACTATGTATCTGTGCTCAGCCTAAGCAGTTTCCGAAGTAATGAACTGTATAAGCACACATGTTCTAATGAGCTCATGCATATTTCTAGCCTTTATTACAACTGTATTAAGGGCAGATGAAAACAGAGGTATTTTACACTTAATTGTCCTGTACCCCCCCATAAGTATAGTCCCTCATAATTCTTCAAGTAGCTTATAAATCAGGGTAGTCACACAAACTACTTCTATACAGGCCTAACATTATATTCTGTACCCTGGTTCTCACAGCAGCCCTACTATATCTATGATGGTGCTACCTGATACTCCTACCTTGAAACAGATGAAGTAACACCAGCATGATTTATTATTCCCATCCAATTACAAAAGAATAAAATACACTAAAGCCAAATGTATATAGAATATCAATTCATAAAGAGATCTTCATCAGCATATACTTGCTAAATAATGAACAAGACCTAACAAAAATAAGTTTCACAATTTTGGAATCAGATGCATTTCAGTGGTACCGTGAATTCTATGTCTGCAGCTAATTATTTTAATAAATTCATTAGTTCATTTTCATCATCAACAGCTTTAGAACAAGGAAAAAAAATCTTACCTTGTAGCTTCACCATTAATGTCACTATTTTTTGGCAACTGAACAAGTAGATGAAAAGATAATCCACTGACGAAACAGTAAGACAAGTTTTTCCATTACTACTTAATAAGCAACAGAGTTCAAAAGTACACAGTACTGCCCTACTGTTGTAGGGGCTAGGACCTGAAGAAATCCATTTAAAAATCATCACAGCTAACACAACCACAAGCTCAGCTGCTTAGCTAGCAAGCCCACAATAACAAGTCAGTAGAAGCCGAACACAAAGACGCAAAGAAGAATACTACCTACTATAAAGCACTAAGCCGTCAAGACAAGGGCTGCTATACTAAAGGCACAAACTTCGAAGACTTCGATTAATGCCACCACCTTGCAAGAAGACCTGCGAGCAAAGAAACCTCGGTGAAGCTCACTCAAGCCAGCTGAACCCGCCTGCAATCCTCACGAGGGAAAACTCCCGAGTGAAGAAAGCCGCCGCCCCCTGACTGCCCGGGGATTACCTGCAGGCCTCCTGCTCCGGCCCAGCCGCTCCCGTGCGCTCCCTGCCCCGCCGCCCGACTGCCGCCGCACCGCTGCCACCCGCCCTTCTCAGGCTTTCAAAGGAGGCGGGAAGCGGCGGCAGGCCAATGGCGGGCGGGCGGCCGGCCTGAGGGAGAGGGCCCGCCGCGCCCCGCAGGTGCCCGGCTCCGGCTCCGGCGGGCGGCGACGGGCCCTCGCTGCCTCTGTCGCTGCCGCGCGTAGCGGGGTGGGTCTTCGGGAACAGCCTGGCCAGCCTGGGACTGCTTGAAGCATCTCTGAAGGGTAGGGGCTTCGGCCAGCTACTCTCTTTTGAGTTCCCAGACTTGCAAAACCTGTGATTGCTGTTTACCGTTTGTCTAACCTTAGCACTTCATACAGTTTACGTTCCTCAAAAATTGCTATATTAGCTGCGTTCGTAACCAAAAGCTGAGCGGAGTTAGATACTAAGTTTTCCAAACACTGACATTCTTGGATAACTTCAGGAAAAAAATGCTGAAGCTTTGTGGAATTTATACTCCCTTCTCATGGGAAAGAGAAAAACTGATTTAGACTACAGTGACTTTTTTTTTTTTTTTAACAAGGCAATAACTGGAAACAAACTTTGCACTTGCTCCTCAGTGTTTCACTTACATAAGCAGAAAAAGCTGTATCACAAAGTTACGCTATGTTTTCCTTTGGATACTACTACTGGGGCAGCGGGGAGGCTGTTTGCTTGTTTGGTTTTACCAATCCTTTTAGCATTCAAACTACCTGAAATCAGACATGCTTTAGAAGCTGTGGAATAAGAGGACTGGTGCAGTTTCTTTAAACCAGTTTCCCTTATGACTGAAGCCAAAAATTTATTTTCTATCTAAAAATATACACATCCAAAATCACTGACTCCAGCTTCAGAGCTCTTTCTATACACAACAGCAGCATTTGAAGAAATGCTTTTCTTGTATGAAACAGGGCTTCGGAAGAAATAGTAAGAGTGCAGGTACTTCCTTGACAGGGGGTGTAGGGGGGAAACAGGAGATCAGGGAACAACAAAAATAGATTCTAGTTTATTGTCTCTATCTGCAAGTTTGAAAATCAATGTGATTCTAGGAAACTGCATCAAGCAGAAGTATAGGAAATATTCTCAACCTCTTTAGGAAAAGAGGTAACATTTTTGGAAACAACTAGTAGATCAGAAGAATGATGTCAGGCAGCTGAAAAGGCTTATTAAGGCTTTTCTGTAGCATCATAAGAATTTCTGTATATGACATTAAATGCATGAAAATTAAATGAAGACTGCTTAGCTGTAACAATATCACAAAGTCGACTGACAGCTGACTTAGCCCATTTTCTTTGCTGCTCGGCTTTATCTTCTCTTCATGCTCCTGAATAGTTTTCTTCTCTAACTTCTCTGGTCCCATCTTTCCTGCCTAGCTTCCTTTTCATTTCACAGCCTTAGGGTTTTTTGCAGCAGGCCCATCTGAGGCAGAATAGTTGTGCTAAACCTTTGACTGCTAGCAACCATCCTCTTCAACAAAAACTTTCTAGGGCTTTTACCCAGTAATGCAGAACTAAAGGCCCCTAAATTTTAATACAAATTAGCAGTAGCTGAACAGGAGTTGCTAGATACTCTCTTTTTGTCTGTGTGTGCTTTTTCTATGACGGAGAATTCTATCTTATTCAGCTGGGAAGGGAGAAAAAATACAGAGGGAGAAGGAAGTAGGACTGGAATGTGAATGAGTTATCCAAAACTGCTAAGATTTACCCCTCCCCATTGAAGTTTATGAGCAATATAATTTCTATCTCATTATCTTACATTTTAGGATTCTATTAGTATGAAGACTTTTTTTTAGCAAAAATTATTTTTAAACCTAAGCAGCTGACACAATTGCATGAGGGACAGGTGGCCTACTTAAAAAAAAAAAAAAGTGACTGCTGTTATCATCTGAATGTAAATTCAGCATGAAACATATGGAGAGATCTGTCATACTAGGGTAACCTCCTATCTAATCTGCTGTCCTGGCTCTGGTAGCAGCAATGCAAGAAGCTTCAGAAGAGGCATAATAGCTATATCAATAAAAGCTGGGAAAAAGGACAGAAAGCAGTAAAGGATTCTTCTATTCTAGCTGCTTATCTACTTACCCTTCCAAAGTACTTGCTTTTTGTTTTCTTTCTGGCTAGCGTAACAGGGGATGCTTTTTCTCCTTTTAAATAAAAGCACCAGCAACCAACAAGTAGGGCTTAATGAAGTTATGCACCAAACACCAACAGATTGCTGCTTTTGGTGTGTTTTGTTTCTTGTTTTGTTTTTTTTTGTAGGGTGTGATGCTCCTCAAATATGTAAGATCTTAATTCAATCCCCTGCCTGTTTCTCCAAGAGTTTAAAAAGGTTTGAGGAAAAATACTGGAAGGTATACAAAATAGTCTCAAATGAAATCTCACTATTACTGTGTGCAAGACTGTAGCATAAAGTCTGGCTGTGAAATAATGGCTGAAGGTGTTATGACAGATATCCTTCAAGTAAGTGAATGAGTCATGAACCTCAGAGATATGAAGAAGCAAAAGACAGAGTTGACTCATATATCAGTTGTGAATTTCAAATATGACATGCTTCTTTTGATATTCTGTGTATTAGCAGGGCTTTAACATCTCCTTTGTCAGAGGACTCAAAAGATAAATGAGTTTGGTGAAAAGATGCATGTAGACCTTTGTCCCACTGTATTTGAAATGTATCCAGAATTAATTTGGGACTTATTCTTACGTGGGAGCAAAATGCCCTGGTTCTACTTATGGAAAGTCGTGGCCAAGAGATTTGGCGCAAAGGCCCCAGTTGAGAAAATGTTGATTAATGGATTATTTTTTAGACTGAAAAGCACTTCCTGATGAGTCTTTATGCTAGTTTGTATGTACCATCACACAGATGTGACTAGATGGCTTCTGATGGTGTGAAGCCAAAGTAAAGGGATCCAGGTAGTGTTACGTCCTGCCAAATGTACATTTACTGTCATAAAAATGTGTTCTAAAGTGTCTTTTCCTTTGATTCATATTAATTGATTTGGAGGAGGATGCAGAAAGGGTGAGTGATAATACAGGGAGAAAGGTTCTCCCTATAATCTGATAAGAAAAAAGATTAAGAGTCTTCTTAAGTCTCTAGCTGGAGAAGAGGGGCAGATCTCAGAAGGCAGGAGAAGGCTGACAGTTTTCCATGAAATGTCTCAATGGAAAACACCATAGCATAATCTTGACTTTAGGTACTACAAGTTTTATATGTAGGCAGACCTTTGAGATGTCTTCGTTGTTAAGAGTGCAGATTCTTGTTCTGCTCTTGTAAATAAATCAAAAGGAGTTGTACATACAGATGTCTCCAAGGCTGCATACGCTAGGAAAGGCAATAGAAAGTAAGATGGCAATGGAAAAGTATTCTGCACTCTGAAGCTGATGGGAATCTTATGTCTAGTATGAATATAACTGATACTGATTAATTATGCGCTGAGCTGAATTGGCATTGTGCGAGTTCAGGGATAGGCATAAAAAGTATGAAAGTATGAAAGATCTAAAGAGTGATAGGCTTTGAAGAAGGAACTACACTGGAACCAGAAATATGAGGATCCTTAGCTTCCTTTCAGAGTATGAAGAAAGGCAAAGCGTATTATGCTCTGACTGGAGAGCACTGCTCCTTTCTCACTCAGGAATAACTGAGTGACTTGTGGAAACACTGCTGATCATATAACTGCTATGAGAAAGTGTTGGCACCCACAACCCTGAAAATAATATCCCTAGTGAGTTACTAATCAAATGTAATTAATGAAAAGAAGCAGCTTTTTAACATGTTTTCCTGAACCAAAAGCAGCCTTTGTCGATCGTCTTATAGAAATAACTCCAGGCAAACATTTTTCTAGTCCTTCTGGAAAACCTGCAGTACCTGTGGTCTCTTCAAAGGAAAAAAAAATAAAAGCACAACTGTAAATATCCAGTATGCGCTCTCACTCAAATCTCTTATTCTTTCTCTGCTTGATACTTGTATTTTCTAAACATAATTTTATAACTTTGTTAATTTCTTCACAAAAATGTTGAGGAAAAGGCTGATGAGAATAACAGAAAAATATTGCAGCAACAGAGAACTATGCCATAGTAGACAGTCATGGCTAAACTGGATATTGTGGCAACTGGCAGTTAGTTAACTGGGACCTCCTTCTTCTATGCCTTTCTGCTGGTGCCTGGGGATGGCACAATCCACAATACAGTGGAAAAGTATTTTCATATCACCTAAGAGCCATAAGTGGAGTCTATGTAATGATTCCTGAAGATTTCATGCTGCGGTGATTATGTAAGTTAGTTAAGCATTTCATTTAGAGGTGCTGAGGCTTTTTTTAATCTCTTCTTAAAACCTATTGTTACTTAATTCAAAATGCCTTTCTTTACATCTTAAGGAATTGTTATTTTGCTGCCATACGGAGACAATGAGAAGGACAATCTAGAGACAGTCCCTAGTACACATGCCCTTGTTTGTGTTTCTGACTCTTGTTACAGGCAGAAAGAGGAGAAAAACGGATTTTTAGAGTAGGCACAGGATACCTCCTACAGCAGAAAATATCCAAAATATAGAATCTGGGATGTAAGGTGGTATACAAGTGTCTTATACTCCTTACATCTCTGGAATCATTTGCAGATTAACTGCCTTTGAACCAGAGACCTTGTGCCTAAGAGATCATGATTTAGCTTACAGTGGGCACCCTGAGAACAGCAGAACTGGAACCCGCCAGTGGCCTGTGTTAATCACTTCCATTCCACTCTTTTCCTATGCATCACTACAGTCCACATGCTGATGCTAACAGGTTTATGATCATGCAGTCCTTTTATGCAGCCATCAGCTCCTGGGATAATTTTTGCTTCCTGTACATTTTTCTTAAACAGTCGCAATACTTAAAGGTCACTTGTAGATCTACATTTTAGTCCTCGCAATGGATTTGTGGAAATAACTTTCTCATGTGGTGAAGTTTTTATGGCACTATCCTTTCAAAAATAGCAGGCAGACTAGGGCACAAATGGGATGCATGCAAATACTGCTGACTGTGACTGCCCAAAGAGGCTTAAAGGAAAACTGCAGCATGTTCATTGGTTTTCACTTCAGTTACTGGGAGCAAAGTGGACTGCAATGTGCCTACATTTGTTCTACTTAGATAAATTTTTCTTGAGAGTATCAGAGTTGCATCTTGCTTTCTGTCCTATACTCTTAAGCAGTGCTACATGCTGCCTGTTAAAAAGTTGTCACATTCAGTGCCAGGGTTAGCTGCAAATTGAATCGGAGACTCATCCAGGCAGGAATGGACTTCTGGGGCTCACCTAATGCAACCCCCTCCTCGAAGCTGGGTCAGCACTAGATTCAGGCCAGGCTGCCCCGAGCTTTGTCCAGTTGGGTCTTGAAAACCTCTGAGACCTCACAGTATCTCTGGGAAACCTGCTCCAATGCTTGAATACCATCATACTGAAATATGTTTTCCTTATTTCTAGCTAGAACTCCCGTTCTCAATTTCTGATTGCTGTTTCTCATTCTCTTTCCCTGCCTCTCTGTAGAGAGCCTGGCATCACACTCTTGGTTGGTAACTTTCTCTTAAGCGTTGGAAGGCTGCTGCTAGGTCCTGACTATGGCTTCTCTTCTGACAAATTGATTCTCTACTCTGAGTGACCATCTACTAAATCTGTAAAGTGTTTAGGGAGATACTGGATTAAAAGTTTTTGTATTAATGTAAATCCATTAAGTTCTGCAGGTCACTAATAAAATCCTAGAAATTCTTCTAAATTTCTATATGATAAAATATTCAGAAATATTTTTGTGGAGTTAACATTTTTAAGAGAAATCCAGAATCCCATTTTATTTCAGTCCTTAGGAACCAAGCAGGTGATGGGTCATAATTATCAGCTCTTTCTTTATATTGATCTAGGAGGGAGTTTGCAAAATAAAATGGAAGAAAGTCATATATCCCTTTCTCTTTAATTTGGGATAACATGAAAAAGTTGAGAACAACAACAGTTTCTGTTCTGCAAGATTTAAAGTCACTACTTAAATTTTCTTTATCAAGAATAGAAGCTTTAGTATGAGAATAATATATTTGTCAAGATTAGGTATAGTTATAAATATTTCATTTTCATACTGACTATTCAGTAGTAAAAAACTTTAATTCTTACTGATGGTAGAATCCAAGCCAGTCATGAATTACCAAACTCAGTCTTGAGGCATATACACTATGACTGCTTCTCTTCTGCCTAGACTTACTCTAACTTTCTCAGTTCACTGTTATTTTCATCCTCCTCCTCTGCTACTCCTTCCCTGTGCTCTGCAAATTTTCTAATGGCTGCCGTGCTTTCTGTATATTTATTCTTGCTTTCATTCAAGGTTTGTATGACCTGCCTTCTTTTCTTTATGTGATTCTCAAGGTGACAAAAAGTTAAGACTTTGTTGAAGAATAACAACTTAACACTTAAGTCAGTAAGAAAATAAAGATATGGTTATTTTTCATACACTGTAAGGGTATTTTCTTTAAGTGTTAATGTAAGTTTTAAATAATTTTAATATTTTCAATCCTCCTTGAAAGATTAATATATAATGGATATTCAGTTGAGTTTTCTAAGATTTAGTAGTAATACAATATTCAGTGTTTTTTATCCATATGCCTCCAGGCTTTTTTAGAAAGGAAGGTATGTATGATTTTCCCAGTTATCAGATAAAAAAAAGATTGTACAGTGGTGGCTTCTCCAAGGTTCAGCTGCACATCAGGAACAGGATGAGGATTCCTGACTTCAGCTCACTGATCTATGTACTGTAAGCCAATGTCACACTATTTTTTATCAGTGGGAAATCTACTGTGTCTAGAATAAATAAATATTGGAAATTTGAAATAAGCCGAGAATTAAAACAAAATAGTAATAGGGGGAGTGGTTGTGTGCGTGCTTGCACAGATGCGAGGCAGATCAGGCTTCTGGTACACAAAGTATGAGAAGGAACTTCAAAATCAGAAAATGCTGGAAAAATCATTTTAACATGACCATATTATAGCATTGTTCCAAGAATGCTACAGAGGGAGAGAACGCCACATAAGCCCACAGTGTTATGCTAAACTTTGTTAGTCTCCCCACCAAAAAAATCCCAAACTGCATAGATGATAGGGAACACTGTAAATCTAGTGTTTATGTTAGGATTTTAAAATAGAAGACTGGAATTCTTTTTCCAGCTCTCCATTATGATGTTGGGCAAGTTGCTTCTAATTATATTTTATATATATTTTCAGAGTTATAAGGGACCTGTGACCAGCCTCCTCTATCAAAGATTTTGATGGGTCGGGACTGTATTTTGAAACCCTCAAATAAGTTCATACATACATTTTGAGGGGAAAAAAGCCCCTATTTTTTCTCCCCATTTATCTGTCCATTTTTTTAAATACTTTTGAGATCCTCACTTTAAAGTGAAACCTGGAAAACTGACTGTATGTCTGCAATTGTATTACTGACTATGGGTGAAAAGTTAAGTTTGTATTGACTTCCCAGGGTTTCACATGATTATATACTACATGGGTTGGGGTTTTTTTTATTGAGATATATTGCTTGTATTTTTTAAGTACTGCTAATGTTAGCTCAGCTAAGATATGGGCATAGCATCCTAAGCCCTAATGGATGTGCACTTGTATTAGTTGCAACCATTTCAGCTTTTAGAAAACCCCTTCTTAGTCTACAGAAATTAACTGTATAAGAGAAACTGCAGGAACCTCTTTATATCTCAACGATGTATCTCATATAGTTTATAACAACAACAACAAAAAATCATGCCATCCCTCATACCAAACACAAATAACATTGGTAACAGTAATGGGAAAAATGTGGACTAAAACATTGCTTCTTTAACTATTTGAAAATTTCACGTGTTTCATCTGAAAACTTGTATTCTACAGCAGTTGTGTGTATTTCCTAAAATTACATTGATAGCAGCACTGAAAAAAACAGAGATTCACCTTACTAATGACCTCTGGTTTTGGCAAGATAATAAGCACGAGAAAAAGAGAAGATCTGTTCTTACCATAAACAGGAAAAGAGGCTTTATAACAGCAGCATTTGCTAGCACCTCTAAAATTAACTCTGGGTCAAGCTTTCTATGATAAATGCCTTTTTTAAAGTTAATACAGAGCAGCTCAGCCTATAAACACATTAAAAATATATTTCAAACAAGTCAGTCTGGAAACTAAGTTTTAAGATAGTACAAGTGGAAACAAAAACATAAATTTATACTGAGTATCCATTTTCTATTATAAATTGTCTGGCCTACAGTATTTCCATTTTTCCCTGTGATTGAAACATAAGGTAATTTAGGGCACAGACAGTTGACTGTAAATCATAGCAGAGGTTAGATTAGAAGGCACCCCTGGAGGTCATGCAGTCCAAACCCGTATCAAAGCAGGGCTAAATGTAAAGCTCTATCAAGTTGCTTAGGACCATCCAGTCAAGTTTTGAGTATCTCCAAGGATGTAGATTCCATAGGATTTTTGTCAAGAAATTCCAGTGCTTAACTTCTTCACCAGGACATTTTTCTCCTTCTGTTGAGCATTTCTCTCTTTTACTTCTAACAATCCCCATTTGTAATCATCACCAGACAATTACAGTATGAAGGAAAAATTATATTACAGCACTTTCCATAGTATGTATTTTATACAAACACATTTTACTAAGTGTTGCAGCAAGCTGGGAATGCATGTTTGCTGAGTAAGCAGTAAGCCCTCAGACCACATTTACCAATGTCAAATCTCTAGTAACCATCTGATCAAAATGATAATTACTTTTGATCATAAATTTATTTGTGTTAGGTGATATAATAATATTGCCAGGTACTTAAAGCTGAGAAAAAAGCTCTGATAGACAATTTTGACATTTAATAACTGATACATTTTCTTATTAAAATTGAAAATACTTGTTTAGATTCTAAGTTTTTCTGAAGTGGGCATGCACCAAACACCAGGAGAAAATATTAATGCATGGAAAAAAAGAAATAGAAAGCACAGCTAACTGTGTGCACTTTGTGTATACTTTGCATAACACATCAAGTGCACATAACAGATAGTACAGGTAGGGAAAGGTGATTTTACTTTCTAAATTCTTCAGTTTTAACAGTAATTACTACCTTATATATGTGACCAATAAGGAAGTTTGCTGGGCTTTGTCAAGTTTTCTCAAGTTTTGTCAATTGCTGAAGACATTCTCATCTCTGAAAACTGGATGCAAGGTAAGGGTAAAAATGCTTTTATTCTGAAGAACTAGAATTTTATACCATCAACTAAATTTGACATTACTGTTTCCTTGAATGGCAAAGCCAATTAAAGAGGTTCTTGCTACCCTCTACCCCCACCCCCCTCCTTCCCTGGTATTCATTCCTACCTAAGTGCTACAATTTGCTTCTTTTGCTATGAGAAAAAAAACCTCTATTTGTGTCTGTATTTTAGATCAGCTCAGTGAAATGATCAAAGTTGAAAAAACCTTTTGAACTGGAATAAACCCTTTTAAAATGGATTAAACTCTTAGGAAAAATCCTAAGAGTAGGGTGTAAGAAGAACATTATATTCATGTTGTGTTCTCTTTGTGTGAGAGCGATTGATGACAGTGGGTAAAAATGAGGCAAGAAAGAAACTCCTTTCTTTAATAAATTGAGACTACCTTTTGTGCTATTCAAGCTAAATTCACAGAAAGAAAATTCACATTTGCAGAGAACAAGCAACTTTACTGGTGCTGATGTCTGTTTCCACTTTTTTTTTTCTAAATTATCAACTTCTTCAGTCTTTAATGCAAGAGTATGAGTGGCTGAATCAATTCCAATTTGTTCCAGGGTGTGGAAACCCTCCTTCCACCCACTGCTTTTGGCCAGTGTATGGCAAATGACATGATGACCTCCTCTGTCCACCTGACCCTCACAAGTATTGATCAGGTACTTTTGTGCTGACAGAAACACTGCCACAAATGTATGTCCATTATGGTTTAGGATGCTATAGCCCACTTCTGACACTGAGCCACCACTAGCACTGCATTTTGAAGTAAGTAGAAGTTAGCTAAGTGTTGGAGACATGTTGTGCCACAGTGCCTAAAATGGGTGGTTCCTGAGATGCAAAACTGCATATATTGATATAGAAACAGAAAGCATAGTATGTTAGAACAAAATGAGACAGTAATTTATAAATAAGGACAAGCATGGAAAGGAAATCAACTATGAAAAGGTTAAAATATCACAACAGAACAGACACAGCAGAATCCAACTTCAGGACAACTAAAAGACATATTAGTAGTCTGTGCAAGAATTGTCCATTTGCCTAATAATGATTAAAACATTCCCCTATATTTCTTTCATATACCATTGCAATTAAAAAATGTAGGAAATAGTTTATCCCTGGTATTCAAGAAACAATACTCAACAAGCTTATATGCATCATATTTAACTGTCCTAGTAGAAGGTGGTTTAGGACACTGCAGCAGTAGAGATATTTAATACATTTTATCATAGCTCAAGTGAAATGTAGGGAACTTCTTGAAGGTCTACCAGACTATGGCAGTGTAAATTGAAGACTTCTTTAGTCTTATCATATCTGGTATTTAGAAATATTTATAGTCTTTTTAGTAGGAAAAAAAAAATGTAGCATTCTTTATTTTGGTGTGGCACATCAAAAGGTATACTTTCCACTCTGTCCTTAGAATAGTAGTTTCTAATGGGAATTTCTGTGGTATGTGCACTGCTTTTGGTCAGTGAGTGATTTCAAAATGATGCAGACTCTTAACACTGCCAGTGGTGGCCTGCTATCACTGCAGCTGTTGCTACAGCTGCTGGCTTCTCTGAACCCCTAACATTGAAAAGGATGTTAACGAATACCTTCCAAAGCCATGCACTTCTCTGCTGACATTGCAAATGAAACTAAACTGTTCCAAGTGAAGAGAAGTGAGGTTGGGCTTTTACAATTTTTCCCTCCACCTACAGATAATGAAAATGGGGAGAGGTAAAATTGACAAAGTATTCTGAAGGATGTTTTTAAGTTTTAAAAGAAAAAGTACGAGTTAGACCCATCACTAGATCCTAATGGTAGCTGCCTAAGTTTTAAGACTCTGCATAGGGAGTGCTGAGTCATTCCAATATTATGCAGAAAAATATCCCCCATAAGGGCAGCTGGGTAACATTAGTTTTTATCCAGAATATAAAATGCACTAGAGAATCTCTCAGGAGCAGAGGCAGTAGAGGAATGTGGTTTAAAATACTGACAGCAGCCAAGGTCAAATGAAAGTGTAGGTGCAAATTACTTTGTTATTTAAATTTTAACAATAATGCCTAGACCTGGGGAATGGTAAGTTTGTATTATACTCCTCATAGTCACATATTTGACATTACACAAACTGTTTACCCCAAGGGTGTATCCTGTGTTGGTTCATCACTGAAACTTGAAGACAAGAGCTAGTAAAACCTGTCACACTTGGGAGTTTGGCAAAATTTATGTTTTGATTATAAGCTAAGTGTAAATTCTAAATATTTATTTTCTCCAAACTTAAACGAGTTAAAAGATATATACATTTTATGCTATTTTTGGAACCAGGCAAATCTTGACTATCATGTTATCTTGTATTGGTGGGTGGTAAACTCTGCATGTACATATTCTAGAAGAAAATTTTGAGGTTTCACAGTAAAAAGCATGAACGCTGGGTGTGGGGTAAATGTAATCTGTCTTAAGATGTTGCTGTTTACAGCAACTAACCACTTACCCTGGTTTCTGTCCACTTGTTGAGATTAACCAACTAGATTCCAGTTAGATATTAATGTCAGTTAAATTTTCAGATTATATACTAGGGCATCACTGTATTCTAGATTCTCCTGAATTCTGTTTATGTGAATTGCTTCAGTTACAAGACTTATATCTGAAATGTAGAACTTTCAAATCAGATCCAAATCATTCTAGCCAGAGCCAGCTATCATCACTCACATCAATATTAATTTCTGAAGCCTAATTATAACAGTATAAGAACTGATCTATGTACTTTGTAGAACTTAGATGTTCACAGACAAAGGCATTTCTATGCATTTTTCTGCCTATTTGTAACCACAGAGCCAAATAAGGATAGGCCATCTAAATAACCACAGTTCCTGATATCCAATTTTCTGTTGCGCATAAGTACATAAAAGCATAAATATGACAAAATATGTATCAAACACCTTGCTACTCCCATTATGGAAACAGAGGTTCTAACTATTAGCATATGTACACAGATTTAAAATAGAAATAAACCCTGAGAAACAAATAGCCATTATTGTTCCCTAAGGTGAGCACTGAAAAGCAACTTTTTTTGTTGTTGTTATCTGACTTTGTAATTCGAAGAAACATAGAAGAACTGAAAATCACTATCAGCTACTGAATTAATGGGTAGCTTGTATGATTTAAAGAAAATAATCTGTATTGAATTGGTGCATATGTTTGCAATTTGTTCTGCGAAAAGAACAGCATGGCATTTTGCAATAGCTGGCATATACAGTAGTCAGTATGTTTTATATCTGTATTGATCCTTTGTGGTGTCTCGTAAAAGAAGCCTGTAAATTATTCATGTCTAAACCAAATTAGATTCTAGAAAAAAACCTTTACTGAAATCCATTTTAAGGGCAGCAGAATTGTAAAGTCAGCTGGCTTAGCTATAGTGATTTCTAACAATCATTCAGTTGCTAATAATACCTCAATCACCGTGTAAAAACCACCCTCAGACACTGAATATAAAAGCAATGGTGCAAAGTAAGTTTAGATAATAGGCCTCAGAAGGCACCTTAATGGGATATCTCTTTGCCCCAGAAGTGCTAGCCTGCTTCTGTTGTTTCAGGGCAGAAAGCAAAACCATGTGGATATTAAATGATCAGTCTTAGAGGCTTGAGACTAACGCTCTTCAACATATTGAATAGTGTCTTAACACATATTCCCCTGAATAGGGGCTGCACTATAGAACAACTTAGTGAAATGATCCAGGTTTGCAATTTTCAAGAGGAATGGAATCCGGCCTTCAATGGGCAGCCTGAAAGAGTACTGGCCGAAGTCACTAGTCATGGACTCCTCAGTTTAACAGTGCAGAAACAAATGAGTTTGTAAAGTTATCATCACAATAATTAGATGAATATGTAAACACATTGTTTATAGAAAACATACACATACAAGAACTGGTAATTTTAATTGGATACACTGATAATTATTATCACTTCCTCTGTAATGTGAGATACTTGAATACTGGGGAGGGAAAAGGTACTAGCAGCTGAACACTAGGAATGAGCATCAGTTACAGTCTCACATTTTTGACCAAGAGATTACTACACAGATACTCATAAAGAACTGGTATAGTTTTTAATTCCTTTTTCTTTTTCATTTCATGAGCCTCTGCAAGCCTGTTGTGCAAGGCGTTGAGCAGCCAACAGGTACAGCTATGCTGTCTTCTTAGGCTGAGGTCATCCTGAGCTGCATATAAAATAGCTAAGTAGTGTAACTGTTGTAGGACAAGAACTCTGCACCAGCAAGTTGTCCAAATATTTACTTACCTTTACAGGCAGATTTTACAGCTGACACTGAACTGCTTGCTGCCATGGCTACGCTGCTTCCAGTAGCTGAGCTAGTTCATTTGACTCTAGCTTGAGTTTCTCTTCAGAACAGTCCAGACATAACTCTACAGCTCTACAACGTATATGACTTCAGTTACCAATATACAAATTTTTCTGTTCACTTTCTATAGCATATGAGACATTGGAGGATTAGGTTAAGTATATCAATGAGAAAAAAAGTCTTACATAGAAAGCACAGTTACTCCATGACAACTGTAAAGGGATTACATGCTAAAGCATGTGAAACCAGCTGAATTTAAAGGTGTTTCTCAATATGCCTTAACACCATTAACTTCTCAGGAAACACTCGAGGCATTCCAGGATTTGGAGAGTGCTATGGAGAGTCTTTTGGAGTTTAGAGTCTGCAGGTAAAACCTGCATTGTTCCTTTTTTTCTTTTATTTTTTTTAACTTTCTTGTTATGTACTGCTCCAGATAGCCTTTCCTACTGCTTTAACATATTACAAATTACTTCACTATAATTAAAGCTGTACTGTTGATTTGGTAAATGGATTAGATGCTGGTAAATGGAGTTCAGCTTAGACTGAGTGATTTCAGTTTACTACTCTGTACCAAATCCAGATGTATTTACTTACCCTCCATTGTAGAGAAGCATGTCCAGAAAGACCCAGAAAGACCTGTAAAGAAGGAGGAGACCAATAAAATTTGTGTTAATAATTACAATACAAAGCCCACTATTTTTCAGTTGCCCCTTAACTCCCATGTAACTTGCCTTTAGATAGATAACATTTATAAAGATAAAAATAGATCAACCTTATTCAAATATAGTTTAGCATTTTACTTAAATGTTCTATTGCAGCCTTCCCTTGCATTGTCTGATTCTACATATTCTTCACTATAAACCCCTAAATAATTACATATTAAATATTTATTATTTATTATTACATATTTACACACACACACACACATTCATGGAGCTAACTCTTGAAGGATTAAAGCTGTGCTCCAAAATTGTTGATATTTATGTGAAAGAGATGCAGCCAAGTTGCAGACTATGAAATTCATCCTGTCTGGTTTGGCTGTCTAAAACTTTGGTATTTACTGTAGGTCTTGTAGACTTTCTTTAGCCAGTCTAAAAAGACGGAAATTAACACACCCCATTCAAAACCAGCTTGGATAAATAATTTCTTTTCTCTTTCTTATAACTATAGAAGAAGAGCAGGCAGCTAGCTTAGTTCTGACACATACCTAGCTAAAGTTAAATGAGATGAATCTTACCCTATCAGACAGATCTGGGTTCTCCAAAGAACATGTTAAAGGTCATTTATTTTCTGTGTCCTGAAAGAAGCAATGAGGTACAGCTTCAAATTAAAATAATCTGACACTGAAATTAGCGAACAGTAACAAACAATCTCTCATTTCAAATTTACTCTTGTTTTTTTCCTCACAGTCTGTAGCACCCACTCAATTTTTGGGAATATTGGGAAGAAACTCTTATGATCTGGATTGCAGTCAGTGGTGTTTCTGAAGAACCAACACAAAGCATTTCTCGTGACTGTTCTTAAAGTGGCGCAGCCTGCACATAGAAACCACATAATGTTTTAGCTGCACTGATGATCAAGTCAAGAAGCTTTTAGGCAGGATCAGTATTTGGGGGAGTATTACATCTCAAAATCTACCTTCTTTGGGTATCTAATAAGGAACATTGAAAGACATAAGGACAATATTGTTCCTGAAGCCTTTCCTTCCACTTTATGGAGGGTCTTCTTTATTTCATCTTCACTGCTACAGTTATAAAAGTTCAACTATTCCTCAATAACATTAGGCAGTGAACTGATACACAGTATTAGCATGCCATAATTCCACTAAGCCAGTGTTGAGTTTAATACATACATGGTATAGGAAAAGCAATGCTATTGGAAAATTCTACTCTGTTCCTTGGAAACTGAGGGCTGAGGTGAGAACTCCTTATGGGTATGATAAATCCTATGGCACACTCACAAGTACCCACACTTATGCTCTTGAGTAATCTCAGTAAATTACTTGAATAATTGCAGTTGGCTTGGTGGTTTTAACTGGTTTAGTATTACTCCCTTGTTTAAAATTACAGGAGAGACAAATTGTGTGCTCTTTGCTAGCTGCAACTTTCCACTGCAGAAATTTCAGGTTAGCTTGACGATAAATACCTCCTTTAAGAAAAGGTTGTAGCAAGTTCACGAAACTTACACTTTACAACTTCAGTTATCTCATAACGTATGGGTATGCCTGGAGTACATATCTATCAATGCTGCTACACACCTATGCATGTAGCACTAGGATTTTAATAGTTTTTAGATGCATAGTACAAATTTTATATGCACAGACAATTGAGTAATTCTCAGAACTGTTTAAAATGAAGCAACATAGCTTCTATTAATATTAGGAATAACTTCTTATATTGTACTGTAGCATCATTTGCACCAAGTATCCATCCAATGCATAGTAGCCATCTGATGATGTTTGAAATTTACTGTTAAGGCATTTCTGTAGACACAAGGGTTCAAACAGGCATCACAGCCCCAGTGTGGTTTCTCCTGTAGTTAAAAATATTTTCATTTAAAGGCAAAATATTTTTGTTCTTGTTCCAAGAGCACACCACTGCAATCCAGTGTTTAAACCAAATGTTTTCTTTTAGCTTTCCTCAAATCCTTAGCTGCCAAACTACACATGACTTCAGTGGATCCTACTCAAGCTTTCCCATATAAACTGAATGGCTTTCTTATAAATGTAGCAAAGAAGAGAAGCTGCGTTCCATGGTAAATATCAAGTCCACTGCTACTGGAAAAGTTTACCATTTGCTCCTAGAGAAATAATCATCCTGATCCTTCAGCCAGCACCTGGCTGAGATAATTCAGATCCATTAAGGGGTTTCCATAAACTTCAGTAGACCAAACTACACGAGAAGACATCTGAGATTTAACTCATACTAAATATGCTGATAATGCTCTAAAGTGAAATCACAATGTAGGCTGTCTATCTAAAGCAAGAGTGCAATTTTGCTTAGGTTGGGAACATCACAGAGAACTGCAAAAGAGATACACTTTGGAAAAAACAGATTAAAACACAAAGTAGGCAGTGCAACCTGACAAGTTCCTAAAGCAAAAAAACCCTAAACCAGTCTTCAGTTATAATTCCATCAGATACAATAACAGAATCTGGTTTTGGAAGGCAGGAGGCACTATAATCCAGGTGATAGAGAATTTAAATAGGGAAAGGAAATCTTCCTAATCCTCAGTATTGCTTTGTTACATCATTTGGTTAAATTAGATCATCTGTACCAACTGCTGCCTTCAATGTGCTCCCAAATGAGCACAAATACTACTACTAACCTGTCTTTTTTGTGTTTTGTTATGTTAATTTATTTGGATCCAAGGTCATAATTACTTTTAAAAAAGTTTCTTGCTAGAATCGTAGGGAAAACATTCAGTGGGAAGAAAATAATTAAGGAGAAAATAAGTGTATCAGATCAAAGGCTTCCTCCCCCAAATAGATTAAAGGCAGATCTTGATTTTATCATGCAAGTACAAGTCAAAGATACATTGTTAGCATGAACTTGCTTTCATTTAATGTTTTTGTAATACAAATAACTTGAAAATACAACTCCCCTTAATATTATGTTTTTCTATATAGCAAACAAATGGATTTAAAAACTTGGTGAGGGAGTGGTAAGTGGCTAAATAAATACATAGAAACCCCAGTGTTTTGTCATATAACAAACTATAATAGCACTTCAAAGTTTTGGACAGACTTCCTTATATTATTGGTTTAGGGTGTAGCTGTGTGGAAAATTGTAAATGTTGTCTTTTGGTATTTACTTTACAACCCTTTGTAATCTTCAGCTATATTTATAGCTTAAAGTGGGAAGAAATCAAAATTAAAGAGGCCTGTTTGAGCATCCTTTGTAATCAAATGCTTTCCCCATTTGTCCTTAAAATAAAAGCACAGCTTGCAGTTTGGCTGCCTGGGGAGACCACCAGAAGAGTTTACAAGACATGACCTTACTGCGAAGGATCTTTGTGGAAAAGCGTAAGTTGCAGGAACACACAGAGGGGAGTCATGGACAAACTAGCTGATTTTTGTGGGGCGAAGGGGCTACTTGGTTTTGTACGGGAGGGTTTAACTAGAAATAAGAAGGAAAGGGCAAGATTTTCTCGCCTGCGGACAACACAGGAGTGATGAGTTACTTGCTGGGGTTGCCGCTCACTCTTGTTTGCTGGCGCACTGCAGCAGTCCGTCCCCACGGCCCGCTCCTGGCTGGACTCGGGCAGAGGTTTCAGGCCCCCAGCAAGGCCGTGGTGGCCCCAGGCCCCTCTGCCCCGGCTGCTGCTCTCCGCCTGGGCTGCCCCCGTGGAGGGGCTGTGGCTGCCTACCCTCCGTGTCCCCCCAGCTCCTGCCCCGACGGCCAACGCCGCCACAGGGGCCGGGGCGCACAGTGCCGCCGGCTGGCTGCTGCCCAACGGCTGCCCAACGGCCGCCGGGGCCTTCGCTTGTGGGAGCCCGCAGTTTCTGCTCGCCAAAGGGCAACCTTGCCCCCGTTAGCCAAGTGTCAGGACTACCTCTGAGGCCTCCCGCACTTGGCCGGGCGCAGGGGCCTGTGACAAGTGGCGTCTGGCCTGAAGCGGGGGTGAGGCCTGACTGACAGGTGCCCAGAAAGGCAAGCCGGGAGGCCCCAGAGCCCCGAAAGCGAGAGCTGTGCCCTCAGGGCTGCTGCAGAAGGCTCCGGCCTGAGGCAGGTACTGACATAAATGAGTTCTGTGTACCCTGGGATCAGCTGTGCTGGGGAGAGGAGAGAAAAGACCGTCTGAGGGGAGGCTGCTCCAGTGAGGGCATAGCTGTTGCAAGGGAATGAATCCAGTTACTGGCAGTGATGGAGGCAGTGCAGCTGTGGCAGTTGGTTATAGCCAGCGGCAAGCATCCAGCCAAACAAGAGCACCAAAATGCAGAGCCCAAGACTGGGGGTGAAAAATTGGCTACGGGTTACTTTATTTAGACTTTTGAAAATCGTTTCCATTGTAAATAAAGTGGTCCACGAACTCCTTTTAGGTTTTGACTTTCCACTGTTGTTTACAAGATGCTCAAGGCGAGGTTTATAAAGAGAATTACTTTTTATTGGACTAACTACTCTTTTTGGCAAAAACAGCTAGGCTTTAGAGCAAACAAAACCTTCAGGTTTGTGTAACTGAAGAAAGGTGTCACGGGTACATAAGTTATGGGAACTCCTTTCCATTCTGCCAAACACTCTCAGGCTAAGTCTTGAAAGCTATTGCTACATAGGGAATATCCCTGGGGAGCAAAGTGGGTTTTTTTGGGGGTGTACAAGAGCCTCACCGAAACAGGTTCTGGCTCTGGACTATCTGTATAGTGAAAACAGGCCCTCATTTGCTGTAACTGAAACAAAAGTAGAACTGCTCAGAGAGGACACAAATCTATCTCCCGTAGCAGCTTTGGAAACATCCCAGAACTGTAGTCATAAGAGCAGCTGCGTATGCTGTAAAAGAAACAGAATAGTAATGTTTTCTGAAATTTCAGGTAAGAGAGTTTGCCTTATGGCCAGCTAACCTACTTCCAGGTGATCAGATCACAGCTGCATTTCATTAAAATTTTGTTCCTTTATATTTGGGCTGAAATCTTCTTGTTGCCTTTTGCTTCCTTCGTTGCTTAAGCCTTCTCATCTGCTTTTTTTCTAAATAGAACACAGGATCAGAAAAGATTTCAAGGAGTCTAGTTCCTTCCTACAGCAGTTAAACATGTCATATAATCCCATTTGTAAATTTATCAAGCTTTCATCTTAAAACAGGTTTGGGTTTTTTGCAGCCATACTCCTACTGGGAAGCTATTGCAGTACTTGATGTCCCTGACAGTTGGAAACTTTTCTAATCTCTATGATAAATTTTCATGGCAATTTACTCAGGTGATCTTACGCTGATACTGAGTTCTACTTTAAGTATCTTTCCTTTCAGTGTTTCTCTTATCCTCCTTTATCCCCAGTATATTTGGAGAGCAATAATAAACCTTTTCTCAGATTTTCTTTAAATAAGGAAATAAGGCAATAAGCTAAATAAGGTAAGTCCTTTCAATCTCCTCTATCACGATTGTCACCCATTTTACATTATTTCAGAAAAGGTCATAACAAATTCTTACATAGTAGGTTGTACACTTGCCTGTCTATAGGAAGACTGTGGGGAGGGTTTCATAGCTCCATGTCCCCATAGTTCTGCTGCAACAGATGAATATGCTATTTTTTTAACCTAAGTGTCTTTTCCAAACTATGAACTATTGGCTGGTAATAGAAAATTCCTGTTATTAATTCCAAAGTGTACAACCTTGCACTTTGTACATTTTAACCTCATCCCCTTTCAGTAACTGAAGTTCAATGACCTTTATGATATTCCAAGCCTTTTCTAGTTTGACACTGCCTCCAGACTTTGTCATCAGAAAATGTCATAAGCACATGCTTACGCTGTACCAAAATTAGCTATGATACTATCCCCTATTTTTAGTTTCCAAACTAATCCTAGAGAATTCTACTGGTAACTTTCCTCCAAACATACACTTCCCCTTTGAATGCAACAGGTTGAATCTTTGTATTTTTGCCCTGGTAGTGAAGATAGTACAGTCCATCCAACACCAAGGAATTTGTTTTTTTCTCTGTAATTTTGATTTGATTCCAGTTCATTTCCTTCCTCTAAATTCTTATTTTCTCTCACAGTGAAGCCTTTTTCCATTGTAGACTAATTTTAGATGGGCTAATGTATAAATTGTTTAATAAGGTATGTCAAAATTAGGCTTATTTGGCTTATTTTAACTAGAAAAGGAAGGAGTTGTTTTTATCTGAAAAAAGGCAACTAGGTAGATCTTATATAGTCTGCTTCACATAAAATGATTTTTTTACTCTTCACTTGTTTCAAATTTCCATTTATCTTATGTTAATTGTTCTTTCCCATGCTGTGTGTTTTAAAACCTTGCATACTATTAAAGTCAGTTTAATAGATTTGTAGTTTACTTGGTTGCTTCCTCTTCTCTCCCCATACTCCATTTGCTAATCTTTAGTAATATGATACAATACTTGCCTCATTCACTTAATTAATTAATCTGCTTTTCAGTTCACCATTTCAGGCGAAGTACCAGATTTTAAAAAAATTTATCATTCCAAAAATAAGCTTGGTAAGGAGTACTGTGCTATTAGGAGTAGAACCGAGGTGCCTAAAGCAACAACTATACAGGACTCATTTGGCTGTCTGCCTAATGGTCAGCAAATCCACAGGGGTTGTATCTAAACTAGGGAATAAAAGGAGGAGCCTTGCTGTAACTGTATCTCATTTAAGTTAATTGCTGAAATGCCTGGTTTTCCTTGTCTTTGTTATTAGAATTCACTGTGATTTACCATAACAATTACTAATCAGTTTGGCCACAATCATTCTTCTCTACCATATGCTATGTTCTTAAAAAATGACACTTTTTCCAGTTGTTTATATTATCTTGTCCTTCTCAGATATATTTCCTAATTAACAAGTGATGTTTTTTTCCTGTATCTACACCGAAACAGGAAAGAGGCATAAACCGCACAGTATTCTGACTGACCAGTATTCTGGAGAAAGTTGTCAGAATTTGCAAAGGGCACAAGCGAAAACAAAGATCAGGGTATTCCCATCAGGAATGGTACAAATTCTACTGTGTAACAGATATTTAAAACTGAATTTTTCCATGTTAGCAGAGCACTGCAGAGCTGAAATCTCTAAGGCATCTGAAACCGTCATCCTTATATCCTTTATTTTAATGTGAAAAATAAAACTTGTCATTTAGATCCTTACAACATCCATCTTAAACTTACTTAAAAAGTACCATTCCAGGATAGAATAGTAATTTCATTGTTGGCCCTATGCTGTAGAAAGGGATCATGAAGGAGAATTGCAAAAATTTCAAGAAGGAATCTGAACTCCTGCTCCTTGTGTATGGAACTAGATTTTCCTTTGCAACATCTGCTGTAAATGAAGCCATTTAGCATCCCCAGTAACGACTCCGGAGAAATCTGACTTTTACTTAGCAAAGGAAGCTAACTTCAAATTAGAATCTCTGTAAAGCATGGGTTTAAAGTTCGACCATTTATCTGGAAATACGGAAGGCCTTAATATTTCCCACTAGGTTTTGACTCTCTCATATTAGTCTGTCTTACTCTTGCTTACTCTCTTAACACTCATAGTACAAAGCCTTGGACACAGATACTTTGGAGCTGTTTCTCCTGAAGCCAGAGCATCTGAAAATAAAGGTCTCCTGGTCTGATACCTTCCTTTTTTTTGGTTAGTGTCGCTCTGCAATGTAAAGAGATTGTTAATGTGTACCATGTCTGCTGTTTCGGATACATGCTTATTAAGATGGAGGAAGGCCTCTGCTTTCCTAGGCATCAGAGAGATTTATCAAAAGAGCCAGAAGCCTGCGGGTTTCTTTATTACCAAAGAGTGCATTTTACTTTGAAGTTTTTTAAAACCACAGTGAATCAAGGGCTTCAAATACGAGCTCTGAAGTGAGAGATTACAGATTCTGAAGAGAGGTCTGTCTTGTCTAGATATATCACTAGGGTTGCTAAAAAGGTTAGGTCTATAAGAGAGCCTTTCAAGCCAATGGCCTGCAAATTGCGGTCTTAGATGGAAAGAGTGAGGCTGAAGTGTCGAGCAAAGGAAATTACCCAAACCTGCCGAATTGTACAGCTTCTGACAAGCATGGAGTGTGGAGGAGTGTGCTTGAGTTACTTTGTATGGGACTATTGATCCCATGTTTTCCTTCAGTTAGAAGATATATCACTGTGTCATCTCAGAAGGTGGTTGCTCTTTTTGTTTTTTGAGCTGCGAATCTTATGCAGTGTGAAGCCATGGAAAACCACCTGCTGGATCTCAATGACATTTTTCTGAGTAAATAACATGAAAAGCTTGTATTGTTTAAAGTGCAGGGGAAAGTCTGTGAGAAGTTTGTTTGTGTTCTACCTGTCGAACAAATTGTTCTTCTTTATGAAAGATCTGGCAGCCAACATAGTGCCTTGAGCCCTCATGACTTTATAGTTTGGTTTAATACAAAGGTTTAGGTTCTACACTTCCCCAATATACACAAACACAGAGATTGTTTAAAAGACAAGTGTGTAAGTTGCTTATCTTGGCTTTCTCTTTTTCCTTTTCTTTTCTTCTGTTTTTCACAGGTTAGCTCATACTTCCTTAGTTCTATCTCTGGGAAATTTCCCGAGAAACCTATGAAATTCTCTGGGAAGAATGTGTTCTCTGAGCTAAAAAAGATACACTAAACTGTACTTCTACAATTTCAAATTACACAGGAAGATTATGAAGGACATACTTATATGTCAGATCAGAATAAAATTTTGTAGGTTGGTGTGTAAATATACACAGAGTGGCTCTTGATGTGGTTTCCCACAGTAGTTGCACTAGGCTTTCATCTGGTGCAATTTTCACTGAGTGCCATAATGACAGGTTCCACAAAGCCCCCCTCATTCATTTTTAGCTCTACCAAACCAAAACAGAAAAAATCAGAAGAGAACAGCCAGTAGCTAAAACCAGACTCAGAAACAAGAACTTCTGCTGGTAAATCCTGTCTCCATATGCTGGGGACTGGTCATTATAACTCTGTTGAAAAACTGTATGTATAGACAAAAATTTAGAATGCAAGTAGATGGAGATGGTTCCAGGCACATGAGCCAAGGTGAATGTGAGTGGCGTCAAGAAATGAAGAAATTTTATGGTATAGGTCAGTTTAACCAGATCAAAGGGACTAAGCACAAAGGCTCAGGATCACATGGAGCTACCCCCACAGCAGGTAGCCAGCGGTTCATACACAGCTTTGAAATCATGTTCTGACTGAAGTCAAGTAACAACTGTACCAAGCTAAGGTACTAAAATCAGTATGAGTTAAAACAAAGTCTAATGAGTTTGCTGTGAAGATACTAGCCCTAAATCAAATAATTTTAAGAAAGCAGTAAAGGTGCTCTGGAGGATGAAGAAAAACTTACTAAGCAAAATTAAAATGATTCAGTTAGAAGGAACTTCATTTCCATCTCTGTCTGAGCTGTATTTTTGGTTATTTGGAGGAGTTTGAAATCATAAATAGTAATGTAAACAAGAAATAAATGTATTTCCTGTCATGACCCTTCCCCTGATCATTGCAAGTTACCTTTCTATGACAAAATTCTACACGACAACCTCCCCTCACCACAACCACCACCCCCCCCAAAAGAAAAAAAAAAAGAGTTTGTTGAAATATGGATAAAATAGTCCTTTGGCAATATTCCACCTTGTTCTAGTAACAAGACCTTGCTCTTCGCTCTGCTCCACTGCCCAGCTCCTACAGAGAGGGAGTTTAAAGCTACCTTGCCTCATGGTAGTCAATGTAATTATTTAGGTAAACTATTGTCAAAACTCTATGTAGAAGCATTTTGGCTTAGAACCTAACCAACTTACCTAACCAACTAATCCTCACGCTTCTTCCCCTCTGTACTATAGATTGAATTTAGGTAGCACTCTGTTGACTGCCAATTGAGGTATATAGATTGTGTTTACATGTGGTAAACTAAACCTAGATATAATCATTTTTCTAGTCAAAACAACTAAATCATCAGTGAATATGTAAACACTGGAAGTGTTGCAATGATGTTTATGCAGCACTGGTGTTTGTCTCTAAAATTGACTCAGAAAGAACAATTTTCTTGAAAGGATGACTCTGTATATGAGTGCCTTCATTTCAGGTAATTTCACCTTGGTCATCTGCTTTGATTTCCAGACTAACAGAAGACTGAAGTGCATATAAAGGAAAATTTGGATATGAATATGGTGATGATTCTGACAGAGGTACACCTTGCTTTACAAATTCAAAGCTTTCCTTGTTTTCTACCTTATTTAACTTCTTCCGTTCTGCTTCTTTGTCCTTCCTATTCAAATGTTCTCTTTTTTCAAATTACTGTGAGCTTTATTTTTCATTCTCCTGTAACATCTTGAAAGATGATTCTGCAGCAGTTTTCTGGAGAACAAAAGCACACTGTTGAAACATTCTTTTTCCTGCATGGCTGTATTTTATATCATTACAATCCAACTGAGTAATAATGTTAATAAGAAAAATTATTCATCACAATAATAAATCTCCTAAGATTTCTTTAATTACTATTAGGCATTCTGTTGGAGAATACTTGAGTCCTTTGTGTGAATTAACAGGTAAGTGAATACATATTAAACCATGGATTTTAAAGGCCATATACAGACATAATCTTTATAAAGATTTAGAAATGACAAACAAACTGCAGCCACATCTGTCAAGACCAAATGAAACACAATATAATACATGAGTTAATGCTGCCACAAACCAGGTCAGTCTGCCTCTTGGACATTTAACAGATCGTGCTGTTTGCTCCCACTCCACTGGACCTGGTATGTGTTAAGCTTCTGGAGTCTGAAGAGACTCCAGGTGCTTCATTTGTGTTTGTATTGTGAGGTGCAAAATTTAATGCTCCCTTCTGAAACCAAGCAGACAGTTCAACAAACTGGCTCCTGTGCCTGTTGTTGGCTCTTCAGGCTCTTCGTTGTTTAAGAATACTTTCAAGAAGAATTTGATTTGCATGGACATTTTGGGCTATGTTTTAGTTCTTTAGGCATCAGTAGATATGAAGCCAAAGACTTAGTGAGTGGCAAAAGAACTAAAATATGATCTGTCTTTAATATAAAGTAGCAGATTTATTGGTTAGAAGACAGCACCTAAATGCAATGTACTTTTTTCTTTCAAATTACTAGAAGTCTATCTGTTCAATGTGACAGGATTCCTCCCTGCAATTGCTCTACCTGCTTTGGGTGGAAGTGCCATGTAGGTTAATTCTTACTATTTTTTAGGTTCTCAGCCCCTCTTCCATAAGACTTCTTTATCTCTGTCATCACCATATGCAACCAGATGATCTGTAGCTTAAATGCCCCATCCTTTTCTCCTGCTGCAAACCAGAAAGGGTGTGTTGTAATACAAGCATCTCCTTGTCCAAAAGATAATAGCCAAAACGTTGTGATCTTATGCCAACTTCCCTTGGAATTCTGCTTCAAAATGCAGGTAAAGAAATGACATATGGGCTTGCAATCAATGTTTTAAGTCCGAGACAAACACAGTTCATAACCACATTACTCAAATCCCTTTGACAGGTACATGAGTACAAATGTGTTCCACATAGACACGGTATATTCGTAACAGTGTTTAAGTCATCCAATTTATCTGATTGGATTCTATATTAAATGAACCATTTGATATTGGGGAGAAAGCCTGATGTGATTAGAAGTGGTTTTGGCAGAAAGATAGTACAACAAAAAACGGTTCATGATAGGGACACATGCTTACAGTGCTCATGAAGTAATGATTCGTTCTTACTGAGACATTTTACAGGGTGACATTTCAGAAGAACTTTCCCGCCAGATATATAGCTTCTCTACTAGTTTCCTTGCCTCCTTGTCTCTCTCCATTCTTCACATGATGATGAAAGGAGCTCTTTTTAATCTTCTCCCACCTCAATATGTCCTGTTCCGAAGGCCTCCAAGGCATCATTCTTGGGGCTATGTTTTTCAGGATGTCTTCCCCCAATTCAAATTCAAAGCTTTGCTGAACAGATAGGTACCAGCCTGGAAACATCATCTGCTGTTCCTGAATGGAATGTCAGATTCTGTATGCAATCCCATCTGGTCTGCTCACTGAAGAGTTTGCCCAAGAGATTGCGCAGTCTTTTTCAGACAGTAACAATAATTCCAGACCTTTTCCCAGGGGTGACCCCTGTGATCTCATCTAGCAATATGGTTAGGGACCTCTAGTGACTCAAAAGATTACTCCAATGAGATTGCAAAGTTGAAAAGGTTTGAAAGGTCTATGTTTCAGAGACCTTTATAAAACTGTCCCTCCCATTTTTTAAATTGTTTGTAGTCATAAGAGACAATTTTTGAGGAGACAGAGAGGAGCTGAAGTGACTGGATAAATGGGTCTCACCAAAACTGACTGTGCACACAGGAAAGAACAGTTAAACTGCTGGCATTATTTGGTTGTTTTTCTCCTATTTCAATTTTGCTGGTGTGTTTGTCAGCATAGCAAAGAGTATTGTTCTCAGACATCAAAAGGAATAAAAGGAAAAAAATGATTACTCTAGCATTTAGAGATTGATCCTGTTAGCTACTGGGCTGAAAGCCTCTTAAAAACTGCTAAAACCTTCAGGTGCTTTTGATTTGATTAAGTGCACTAATCATCTCTTCTGACTTAAGTCAGTGAGAGATCCAGATACAAGCACTTCATAGGATGTTCTCTGTATCTCTCTGACCAAAACCACAATAAAGTCAGGCTGAGACAAGCATCTGCCCAAGGCACTGAGGTGAGAAATTGCTACTTGGGAACAAAGTCAGCTGTTAGTTAATTAACCAGCCAACCAACTGTTGCTGCTCCTACCTTTAACCAGAACACAAGAAGCGACCAACTCTGGGTGTGAAGTATCACCAAGATAGCTTGCAACAGCTCTGCTCGGAACTCTGGTTGGTAATGTATCCCAGTGGAGATTGAAGCAGTTATTCTGGGAAAATATGAATTTTAAGTTCCTTAGAGATGTCTTGAAGGAAGTCTTTCAGTTAAAGATGCTTCAGACTTGCACAACTGGCAAGTAATTCCATATTTTTAACCTTTAGGAAAATGTCTGTAGTTTGATTAAATATTTTAGATTAGAGAAGAGTTTTCCCTATTCTTGAGTTACTGGATTTAAGCATGTTATGAACTGAACTAGAAATGTGGTTTGAGTCTCTGTTAGCTTTGGCCCTTGGGTGTTCTCCACCAAAACACATTTTATAATTCTGTACTAGTAAATACCACCATGGTAGAATAATTTAATGCATATGACATAGTAATATTTAGGGTGTATAAAAGTCTTTGGTTTCAAAGCATTTTCCTCAAATTAAGTAGCAGTAGTAAAAAGAATTATTATTCATATCTTACAGAATGGGAAATCGAAACACGGAATGATAAGCCAAAAGTCTTTACAGTCAAGTAGTAATTTTGCAGACCTATAAAAGGAGTACTCCTTTTTTTTAAGGATGATTAGCATCTACATGGCTTTAGTAGTACTAGGTAGTCCTCTGAAACTTATGTCGAAAGGTCTGATACTGAACAACAAATAATGGAGGTATAATGTATAAATTACTTTTTCCCTTCCAGTATGCATTTCATGATCCTTGTCCTGTTTTCTGACAAGCAGACTATACTCTTCTGGGAACCCTTAATGTACTTTTCCAGTGGTGATTCTTATGAAGCTACCTTTCCAGGTTTAGTGATTATGTGGCAATTCACTAATCTGTCTTTTAGTGTCTGTGTGTACAGCACTTGTAACACTTTCATACAGAATGTTTTTTCCATCTTTTAAAGTTTTGTGGGCAACTTTCTATTTATTAATTATCTTGGAACTTGCTAGTTACATTTAGAGAAAAATAGAGCTTGAAATTATGTGCATTTGCCAAAACTGCTAAAGACAACTAAAATAACTTTTTTGAAAATTTATTTAGAAGAAATAATTCCTAACATCAGTTAGATTCTCAAAATGTGCCATGGTTGCATTGGCAACCAGATAGTCAGGCTGCTACAGTTGTTTCCAACAGGTGGATATGCTTGTGATGCAGTCCTCTATTTAGCAGTTCAAAAATCTTTTCAAGGTGAGATAGCTATTTTTCCCCTAAACATGTTATTCTTATGAGGTGAATTTGCATGTTGAGAGCAATAAATTACTGTTGCTCACTTTCCATTTGCAACAAATCGAATGACTGAAGAAGAAATTGTATTACAAATATTGCTGAGAACAGGCTTTTCTCATTAAAGAGAATTTGTTTGTATTCTAATGACAAAATGTGTTATTAAGCTAGATGATGTATGTAATGAGTAGCAAATGAAGTGGTAGAATACTTATATCTGGTGAGAAAGCAATTCAATAGCACAGTGACAGTAGAAATTACTTTGCAAATCTCTATGTACAATATCTTTAGTTGCAAACCATCTACTCTTGGAAATTCCTTTTCAACAGTTGTGATTTGGCAAAAACAGTCCTAGGGACGTTATGTCCTGGGATTGTTGACAAGTGTGAAAGTCCTCTGTATGTCCTCATCCCTAAGAAAACAAACTGTTAGTTCACATTCACTTTCTTTCTCAGCTTGTCTCTCCTTCTAGGATCATATCTAAGAAGAGCTGGTCCTTCTCTGGCTTTAGGGTAAGAACTGTTGCATATCTCTTCATGTTTTGGTTACCTGACAGGAGCTGTAACTGCTCATCCTTCTCCAGTTTTCTTCTCTAAGCATCTTCCTATCTTCCTGCCTGGTAACATTCTTCTGTCATTCCTAATCCTAGAGATCCCACCAGGTTTAGCTTATTTATGGGTTTGCCACAAGATATTTTTTTGACATGATGTCACAACCAGAGATGTGGAGGGGAAAAAAAAAAAGAAAGAAAGAAAAAGAAAAGTAGTTTTCTTCAAATGTTGAACAAAGACCTTGATAGGAATAGAGAAAACACCTTAAAAGTATTCTGTCTTCGGTTTTGCTTCACTAGAGATCTCTTTGTCTAGAGTTTGCCAGTCTTGCTCCTGATGTTTTAATAAATAATACACCTGTCCTTCCTCGTATCTGCCAAAGACAGGGTGAACGTATATAGAACCTAAATTTTAAATAGATAAAAAGTTATATGGAAAATAGACATCTGTCATATAGATAAATATTTTTTAAGTTTTGAACACTGGAATCGGGACCAGATTTTTTAAGGGTGTTACTTACGTAAAGACACAGAGAAGCACACAGCACAGTATTCAGGTTTCTAGATGTATGTCTAGCTCCCAATAAAATTAACTAGCACTCTTGAAAATGTCTGCAGTCACCTATGGCTACCTACAGTCACTGTGTATCTGTAGAGTACACGGATAGTCAATTGTCCTCGCAAATCTAGTACTTAGCTCTCTTGTAAAGTTAACTCTTTATGTTGTTAATGACAAAGAACAAAATAAAACAAATAAACCCAAATCAGAAAATCACCACCGAAAGGCAGAATTATTTCTTATTCATTGAATGACCTCTAGTGGTCATCACAGCTTTTACAGCAGTTGAAATGCCAGCGCTCGGAACATTCTAGAGGAGATGTGCATTTTTTTCAAAATATGGAGCACGAGGATCAACTTTTTCGAAACTGTGCACTATGCACTTTTGCTCTACCCCGTCTCTGTTAAAATCAGATTTTATTTCACTTTACGAAGTGAGTGCCCTGTGAACTCTGCAGGAGTTCTAAGCCAGAGTTCTAGTATCTGCACTGCCCCTTGCTGTCTCCCTTTGCTAGCCAGTACCTCCCTCAGTCTGCCTCTCTTGAACTTTGTCAGAGACAGGCTTCCATCGGCCAACACAGCATTCCTGTGTATCCTGTTACCCTGTATGACATCTGCTCAGCTTCTCATAACATCATTGTATTACCTGGAACTGGCCACTGACCATCATCTCTCACTTCTGGCCAAAATAGACCACTTCATTCTCAACACTGACGGCACATGGAGTGAGTTTATCTGTCTAAAAAGCAAACTCAGCAGATGTAATACTTGCAACATAATTGGGAAGAGAGCTCTAATCCTCAGTATTGTGGGACATGAAAAGAAATCTGAGTTGAGCATTCAGCAGTGTGTCAGAAAACAAATGGTATTCTCATTACGCAGGGTTTTTATTACAATTTCTGCTGATCTTTCTGTGGCTTCTTTAAACAGCTGGGCCAGATTTTTCTGCTGGACATATATATCAGTCCAAATATTGAAGAATTTATTAAAAGCTTTTGCTAAAGACAGAATGGGTTCCCAGAAATATCTCGTCTATTCCCATATTTCTCAAATATGCATTTGTGTATTTTGTATGTAGATGAGCATATCTTGTCTTCAATGCAAGGTGCATTACAGGTGAAGTATCCACATGTTAATTTCATTAATCTCAGGTAGCTTTTGACAGTCATATTTTCCACTACACAAAGCTGGTGACAAAAGAAATGTAGCACCTCCAGAAGAATACCACTGAATAAGGAATTTGTGGTTAAGAGCTGTTAGAGATTGCTTCATCCTGGTCCTATTTCCAGTGTCGAAAAAAAATTGAGAAGAGCTTGAACAAAATGCTTAATCTATTTAAAAGGCATTCTGAAGTTCTTACTTACCAGAATGGTGTCAAAAGAAGAATGATTTATGTGAGAAAAAAGTTTGGAAACAATCCTGACAGAACAGTGATGAGCCTTTTCTATATAGGCAGCATCATCTACATTGAAATGATATCATTCTCAAAAAAAAGGCAAAACTGCAGACAGCTTTCATGACTACCTGAGTTACACTGCTGTGGGTATTTTTCAAGAAAAAAAAAAATTGAATAGATGCATCTTTACATGACCATGACATGTCATCAGAATTTGATCAGATTGTTTGATGTCTGGAAGCTACTAAAAGTAATCTCGTCTATTTTTGAACATCCTAATACTTGATTTAGCTCTGTTGTTTTGGTTGACATCTTGGGACAGATTGACTGGTGGTACACTATATTAAAAAGTCAATATCAGACATCATAATTTTTTAATATTATGATTTAAAGAAAAAATATTTATTTGAAAGCTGTTTTTTCCCCTGCAAATTTGTTCATTTCTTTGGAATATAACCTAAGATGAAATCTTCTCATCTTTTTCCTAGCATGGTCAGTAGCCCGGATTGTACTGAAGATTGAAACTGTATGGTACTATGTATGTCTGTTTGGTAACGTTAAATAATGCACATTGGGACTCTACTATATGTTTGGGATTGATTGGTATTAGATAGTATAACTGGCTATGCAGAAGGTAACTCCACAGAGAATTATTTTCTATGGCATTGTCCCTATGTGGAATTGAAAGGATTTCCCTGAGTTGGTCTGGTCAGCATGTCCATATGTAGAATTAGCTGTGGGCTGTCAGTCCTTCTTCAGTGGTATTATGTGGGTGTAGGCTGCTTTGTCTAAAATTTTATCTGTGATCAAAGCCTGTTTTTCCCAACCTTCAAATCAGAATCCAACACAGTTTCTTTAACTAGTCCCTGTGCTGCCTACGAAGATTCTAGTAATTCCTTTTTAACAAGTACCTCCATTTTTATGTAATTTCTCTTTTTGAAATTAAGCACAACAGTAGTGGATGTTTTGGTTTTGTTCCTTCTGCAAGAACATTACAACCAAATTGATTATGGTCATTTTACAGAGTAGCTCTTTGACAGAAGTATTCAGCATCACAATCAACTCAAGTATACTAAATCCTGGTGGTTCTTAACATTTAGTAACGGCACAGGCATACAGCGCATGAGCTCCATACAGAAGGATTGCAAGAGCACCTGCTGTCGTGAGAACTGGGGTTTTTTAACTCAGGTTGGAAGCAGGTTAAGAAATAACAATTCATCAGGGATTGTTTATTCATTTGAATTTCACTAAGGGCTCCCACAGAAATTTGCTTTTGAAGTTCAGAAAACACCTGGCTTGGATGTCAAAATCAATCCATCATGAAAGATTTCAGGAAAGTAGAACTGGAACTTACCCCTTAATAGCCATGCAGAACTTATGCATAACCTTACAAGGAATTTGTAGGCTGTTCATTTTCCCCAAATCTTTGTAGAAGTTAACATGTATTTGCTTCCTATGTTTAAAGAATGCTCTTCTCATCTCCCTCTTTAAAAGTTTAAGGAGGTTAAGATGTTAGAGAGGCAAAATACATGGGCAGCTCTGGATAGACTTATATGTCGAATTTCTGTGCACCAAAAATATATATTTACATTTTCACTGAAACAGCATTGACAAGAACTGATTAAATATGACCTATGCTTGTGACATTAGCCTCTGTAAAATATCTAAATGTTGGTTATTGCCTGATATACCTCATTTATGCATGGGGCTTTACTATATAGTTAATATTTCACTATACTATATATGCATACATATATATGCATTGTTTTAGAGTGCCAGTGTAATCATAAAAGGTGATCTGTTTTAGGAATTGCTGTTCAGAAATGGTTTTTTTAATTACCTCTAAGATTATGTCATCTGCCTGACCACCAGTGTCTATATTTGCAGTTACACTTCAGATTTCACTAGCATGTGGTCCATTCATCGGGTTTTTTGCAGTGTTTTGTGGAAGGAATCACGTAGCTCCCTCCCTTCAGTCTGTTTGGGCAGTATTGTGCATACATCTTGATTAATACAGCTGCATTTTCTTCTCTTGTGATTTTCCAAACTGTAAGTACCATTGTCTCAAACTTCACCTGTGCTTGAAGCCTCATTTTTTCAAACTTCAAATCAGAATCCAACACAGTTGCTTTAGAAACTAGGTTTCTGTGCAGATCATTTTAAAAAATCCACTGTGCCTTGCCCCCTGTCAATGTGTGAGTATTACAGGGGAGCCAAACGTACTTGTAAGAAGTCACTTGCATAGTTAAGTGGGCTGCCTGTGTTTTTCGCTTTCATTTACAACTCTTGCAAGCTACCATCTTCCCACTATTGTCTCTCAGACTGCAGAATGAACAGTACCAGTCTATATCAATACAGTTAGAATGAAGTAACAGTAGAATTTTAAAAAGAATGTGATTGCAAATAACATTTAGAATTACCCTTAAGCCACGTAAAACAATGTTGTGCAAAGCACAGTTGACCAAGCATGCCCTAGACATAACGGAATATTCAACAGGAGGAAGCCCTCAACTCACTGTTCCACAGCAGTATGATGGTTCTCTCTCCATGCTTGGGAGAGCATTGTGTGAGAGATTTTGCTAATTAAAATCCAGACTCTTCCTCTGTCACCGTTTGTCATGGTCAGAATGTCTGTATACAGCTAGGGAGCATCTGTTGAACGGTTACTTGCTGGGCAGCATGCTGTACAACCTTGTCATTCTGACCTTCAAATTGCCTGAGAACATTTCTAATTATTTTTCCCGATCTTAGAGAGGTTATCTACCTTGCATAAGGATTTTAAGCTTTTAATCTGAACTTCAAAATATGCTTTAAAACCAACACCTTGGTATCTGTGGAAGGATGTTTTTCTGATATAGCAGGAGTAAACATTCATCCACAAAGAGGGCTTTTTTATTTCCTGTTTAAACTGTCAGAGAACAAGCAATCTACAGCCAGACTGTAGATAGGCTAATATTTTTAGGGTAAATAAAAGTCATGTTAGTACAGCACCATTTCCACCTTAAGATTAGCACTTAAGTGCTAGAAGAATTCCTTTCTTGAGCTAATATAAATGGACTAATATTTATATACCAAATGTATTGCCTGTTCATATGGCATCATTTCCACCTTAAGATTAGCACTTGAGTGCTAAAGCAGTTCCCTTCTGGAGGTAAGAATCCAAGAACTTCTGGTTCTAAATTCACAGTAAGAGACATTTCCCGGTTGCCCCTACACAACAGGTATGTGGCTCTGGAACTTGAGGACCAGGTCAATGAAGATCAGGTTGTAGATGAAGCCCTATCTAGGGAGGTGCCTGGGCTCAGTCAGGCAGCCCCATGCATTCTCACATCCTCTGAAAAAAGAAAAAGGAGGGTAATTTTTTTAGGTGACTCCCTTCTGAGGGGGTCAGAGGGCCCAATATGCAGACCTGACCCATCCCACAGGGAAGTCTGCTGCCTCCCTGGGGCCCAGGTAAAAGACATTACCAGGGAACTCCCTGGTCTGGTTCAGACCTCTGATTGTTACCCATTGATAGGGGACCCTCCGGAGGCACGCTTAAACAAAGCTATGTATGTGTTAAATTTTTTGCAGGTTTCCCTGCAGATCCTCCGATGGTGTGACATTTTGGGTCTTTAACCACCACCTGTGGTGTCTCCTGGGGTCAAGGTTCAGATGCAGGATCTGCAGACAGGCCAGTGGTCAGGCCCTCATGATTTACTAACTTAGGGAAGGGGGTATGCTTGTGTCTCCACAGATGACGGCCCCCGGTGGTGCCCTGCTCACTGTGTTTGGCCTGTGGTGGATCATCCTGAGGTGCAGAGTATGCCTTTCCCTCAAGGATACTGGGAAAATAATAATGTGTGGTTAACACTAGCTAACGTGACACATAGTGAGATTACATGTGTCTCATTGGCTACACCAACAGACCCATTCTGGACCTGCCTTGTAGGTGTACCATGGGAGATTAATGCTACATCATTAGGGCTTTCTGGCTTACTAGCTGATATTGATAGTGTTAGACTTGCAACATTGCAAAATTGGGCTGCCATAGAATTCTTGCTACTTGCCCAAGGTCATGGATGTGAAGATTTTGAAGAATGGATGATGGATGGGGTTGGCTAAATAACATGCTTAAAGGTTGGGGGTTATCCGGTTGGATTTTGACTTTAATGAAGACTGGGTTGTTAATGTTGTTCATTGTTGTAATTGTGCTATTGATGTTGCCTTGCCTTGTCAGTTTTCTGCAAAGGACCCTGCAGAAAACTGTGCACGCGATATTTTAGCTCAAATACAAAAAGGGGGAATTGTTGGGGTAGACGGCTGGTCTGCTGACAGCCAGATGGAAGTACACAGGTCTGGCCTTGACAAGATGAGAGTGTTCCCGTGAGAGAGCAAGAGGGAGTGAGAAGCATGCCTGAGAAACTAAGTTTAAGGAATATGTTGACCAGTTTGCAGTTGTGATAAGGTACCTGAAAAAGCCACCCAATGAAGAGTGATAAAAACAACCTTTTAACCAATTATATTGTAATACATAGCCTTCTGACCAATTATATTGTAACATGCTGTTGCTAGAAATATATAAAAAGAGCACACTTGTAATAAAAATATATAGAACTGCTTGATTGATGTGTGTGTGTCGCTTTGTCTGTCTCTACAGTGACAACCCATTACTGGTTCTGCAGGTTGGCAGCGATGAGATTGCAGAGAGGAATCCAAGGGCAATCAAAGGGACTTCAGGGCACTGGGGCGATTAGTGGAAGGATCAGGAGCACAGGTAGTGTTTTCCTCAATACCTTCAGTGGCAGGGAAATACACTGAAAGGAGCAGGAAAACACGCCTGGTTAATATGTGGCTCAGAGGCTGGTGCCATCAGTGGAATTTTGGTTTTTTTGATCATGGGGAGGTTTACACAGCACCAGGCTTGCTAGCGACAGATGGTATCCAGCTATCTCAAAGGGGTAAAAGGTTTCTTGCTCATAAGACGGCAGGGCTCATAGAGAGGGCTTTAAACTAGGTTTGAAGGGGGTAAGGGATAAAACTAGGCTCACCAGAGATGAGCCTGCAGGCAGCATGCCAATGTTGGGGGTGGTATCAATAGCCCAGCTCAAGTGCATCTATGCCAATGCATACAGCATGGGCAGTAACCAGGAGGAGCTGGAAACCATTGTGCAGCAGGATAGCTATGACTTAGTCGCCATCACGGAAACACGGTGGGATGAATCCCATGACTGGAGTGCTGCAATGGATGGCTATAAGCTCTTCAGAAGGGATAGGCAAGATAGAAGAGGTGGTGGGGTGGCCCTCTGTGTTAGGGAGTGTTTTGACTGTACAGAGCTACATGATTGTGGTGACAAGGTGGAGTGCTTGTGGGTGAGGATGAGAGGGAAGGCAGATATTGTGCTGGGAGTCTGTTATAGACCACCCAACCAGGTTGAAGAGACGGATGAATCATTCTACAAGTGACTGGCAGTAGTCTCAGAATCATGTGCCCTTGTTCTCATGGGGAACTTCAACTTTACAAACGTCTGCTGGAAATACAACACAGCAGAGAGTAAACAATCTAGGAGGTTCCTGGAGTGTGTGTAAGATAACTTCCTGATACAGCTGGTAGGTGAGCCAACCAGGGGAGGAGCCTTGCTAGATCTACTGTTTACCAGTGGGAGGTGTGATGGTTGGAGCCCATCTTGAGCTTAGTGACCATGAAATGATAGAATTCTCAGTTCTTGGTGAGGCAAGGAAGGGGGTGAGCAAAACCACCACTATGGACTTCCGGAGGGTAAACTTTGCCTCTTCGATGCACTGGTTGAGGGAGTCCCTTGGGAGATGGTCCTGAAGGGCAAAGGGATCCAGGAGGGATGGACATTCTTCAAGAAGGAATTCTTAGTGGCTCAGGAGCAGGCTATTCCCATGTGCTGCAAGTCGAACCACCAAGGAAAACGACTGGCCTGGCTGAACGGGGAGCTTTAGCTAGGAGTCAAGAAAAAAAGGAGAGTTTGTCATTTCTGGAATAAACAGCAGGCAACTTGGGAGGAGTACAGGGATCTTGTTAGATCATACAGAGAGGAAATTAGAAAGGCAAAAGCTCAGCTAGAACTAAATCTGGCCACTTTTGTAAGGGACAACAAAAAATGTTTTTACAAATATGTTAACAGTAAAAAGAATCCCAAGGAGAATATCTATCCTTTAATGGATACAGA
>JAVJGG010000007.1:32169477-32186934 GCA_035590195.1 Aviceda cuculoides
TTTTTTTTTAAACTACTATTTACCCCCCCCTTTTTTTTTTTTTTTTTTTTTTTCCTCCTTACTTAAAGGACCGATGTCATCTTACAGAGGTTCGAGTTTGTGTCCCATTTAAGAATTGCTCTGTATAAGCTGAAGCATGTGCTCCAGATAAACTCCTGAAATCTAGTCTGGAAAATTATTTAAATAAATTTACAACTTAAAGTGAACAGTAGACTTTTTGGTGCCAGCAAGACTTCTCAATTGTTTAGAGTTTTTTTGCCGAAGATTCTGAACTAGAGCAAAGTTTAATATTAAAATTGTCTTTGGTTGTTGCTAACAGACTCTGGTTAGTGGAGCATGACTGCTGTGTGTGAGTCTTGAGTGAGTGAGTTTTGTTGTGTCTCTGGTGTCTAACTCAGTGCAGTTATTTTGCAAGGACTAAGAACAGAGTGTGGTTTGGTCTGATCCCATTTCTTTTGTTGACTGGAATTCTCTTCAGTGTGAGATCTTCCTCTTCTGATGTAAATGTAACATCTTAACTCTGTGTTGGGTTTCTGAATCTAGTTTGCTCAGGTAGTAACAACTGCCAGAAGCAGCACTGGGGAATGTGCACGACATCTACAAGCAGCAGCAGCTCTCAAGGTCAAACTTTTATCTGCTTCTAATAGCACACTTAACTTTGTGCCTTACTCTCCCTATACCCATTGTCTGGCACTTGGCTTATATTGCAGGTAAGCACCTCCAAAAGGCATTGCTGCTGATGCCTGTCCCTTTGGGTTTTTTCATACTAGCAGTGATACATGTACTACAATTTTCCCTAACTTGTTTCTATGCTTTTAATATATATTCATATTATTCTTGAATATTCTAGGTCTATCTGGTGCTGGGAAGACTACAGTGAGCATGGCACTGGAGGAGTATTTAGTATGCCATGGCATTCCATGCTACACATTGGATGGTGACAATATTCGCCAAGGCCTTAATAAGAATTTGGGTTTCACGCCAGAAGATAGAGAAGAAAATGTCCGACGTATTGCTGAGGTTGCTAAATTATTTGCAGATGCTGGTTTGGTGTGCATTACTAGTTTCATCTCTCCTTATACTCAGGTAAATGTGAAAACCCTCTAGATAAAATGTAAGGAAAATAAAAAATACAGAATGTCACTCAGAATTTTAGTTATAGGAATCCCTTATTGAACTTAGCCAAGATCAAATGCTTGATTGATTTTTTTTTTTAATGTAATTTGCTTTCTAGAGGTGATTACTCACATTTCAGAAACATTAATCTCAATAAAAATAAAAAAAGTTTACATTAGTCCCATAACTGCCCTTCAGTCTACTAGGCAGAATTATTAATCTAATATTAGGAACAAAACCAAATGATAATCCACGAAAGACTCTTAAAATTACAATATCTTGTTTGATCCATGTAGATTCCAGTACCTTATAAGTATGAAGACTAGGTATACCCTTAACATGAAGACTCAGTTAAACTGTTTTTAAAACCAGCTTTTCCTTCAGTTAGTGAATAGCTTGCGCTGTATTTTACAAAGTGGCTTAAGGGAAAAATGTTTAATTGCCCATAGTTCTTTTTACTTTATTTCATGTTGTGTATACAACATGACATTAGATAGTACTGAAAATTAACCTAAATCCATGTTCACATTGTTTTGTGAAGACTTTTTTTGTCTGTGTATGAGAATATGGATGTGAGAGACAAAAAGGGTGTGTGAACAGCAAGCATCTTGAAGAATGACCCAGGGGCTGTAGCTCAGACGTTTCACAGCATGAGAAGTTGTTATTTCTTTGGTTATAGCAGTACAAACAGTTCTTCTGATAATAATTCAGGGAACTCAAGATCCTGCAGTAAACCAGAAGTCTTTAGATATGAGGAAAAATAACCATATTTAGTAAGTGATGGTTTTAGTGGATTTTTTGAAAGCTTTTTGTTCTCTAAATGAAATTCACCAATTGTTTCAGTGCTTGGCAAGCCATACAAATATTATTTTATTTGGAGTATACAAGTCTTGTGAGGTTAATGAATCTAGGGAAATCCAGTGCTCTGGAGAGAAGGGTGGCCATATCAGGAGCAACAAGTAATAATAACTCCTCTGAATTTAGTGAGCTAGGTGGATGTAACTGCTGGGGATGTAACTCCTAAGATAGGGGCAGGTATAGAAAATTCTGTGCTCTATGCCTGGGTTTGGTTGTTTTTGTTTTGTTTTGTTTTTTTTAATAAATCAGGTTAATGTAAAAGGTCTCAGGTCTTCATGTCAGCTTTTAGCACGTGATGAACTGCAGCCAAACTGATGTAGCTTGCAGGGCATCTGTTGATCAAATCATGTTTCTTTTTTCAAAATTTGAAAACTCATTTACATTTTGCTATCAGCTTCTTTAAAATGAACTTCTAAAGCAGAAAGACAATAACAATATGTGGGTGCAATCTTTTAGGGTTTCTTTCTGTTTTCTTTCAGGATCGTAATAATGCCAGACGCATTCATGAAGGGGCAAGTTTGCCTTTTTTTGAAGTATTTGTGGATGCTCCATTGCATGTCTGTGAGCAGAGAGATGTTAAAGGACTCTATAAGAAAGCCAGGGCTGGAGAAATTAAAGGTGAATCTAGATGTAGTCACATCCTTTCTACATAAGTGAAAAATTGGTGTAATTTGACTGCACGTAAGTGGATGTGCTCAAGTCTGTGAGTGTACCACCCTTAAAAGCAGCATGGGCTGGGGACAGGACTGAGCAGAAAATTGGAATTGACTTCTAGCTCATGCAACTGGCTACTTAAATGCATAGGACAATAAAAGGTCAAAAGTGGCTATCCCCACATCAAAAAAACCTTGAGCAGATTACATGGTTTCTATTGCAAGCTCTCATGATTGAGGATTAGTCTGTCTCCTTTGTGTGTCCATTGGCTAGTTAAAAAAGAGCCTGATTCTTTCTAAAGTCTATAAAGAATTGCATTAGTAAGAGTTACTAACTTCTTTCAATAAGTAAAGCATGATCACTATCTTTTTGAAAAGACCATTAAGAACACTTCTGAAGAGACTAACTTTTATTTTGAAATTAGGGTTCTATGCTACTGCTCGTGAAAATGATTTTCTATCCCCAGCCTCGGATGAAGATTTAAGTACAGCCTGCAATAAAAAAAAGCTTAAATAGGTGATTACTCATTGCAAGTATTGTTTCAAGTGCTGCTTTGCTCTGTGTTACATTATAGTTTGCAGAGGTTGACGATAGCACTTTTTACCTGTATTAAGAAGCAAAGCATTTTTTAAAGTAATCACTTTCAGGGGCTGAGTTTGCTGTAATGATGAACTCACCATTAATCAAAAGTGATACAAAATTCAAGAAATCTAAGACATTCCACATGAGTGGTTACTTGATACTTCTAGTACTACCAAATATATAATGTGAAGACCAGGAATAAAAAAGGCTGAACTAAGGTTTGGTCAGAATCAAAGCAAGATGTCTTGAGATGACACAATACAAAGACATAGTTCTGCACAGAATCCTTATTTGTGCTGTAGAATTTCCTTAATATTTTTTTAATTTTACAAGCCCCATATGTCATTGTGTTACTTTAGAAGTGGTAGTGAGGTAGACAGTGCCTGAGTAATCTACAAGTGGGTCTAGCAGTAGCTGTATCTTATGACCTATCTGATATATGAAAGATGAAAATTAAATGAACTTGCCTGTTCCTAAGGAATGCCAGCAACTGTTATCTTCTTTTTCCCTGTCAATAATAATGGGACACTTTCTTTGCTCCCTATTCCCACTCCTCCAGTAATCAGATACTTATAAAGTATACCGGTTTTGGAGCAGATAACTGCCTTTCTTTATCCCATGGGGTACTGCAGCAATTGATCTTTTTCTCAGATGGGAAATTAAGGTACTAATTTTGAAAGTATTTCAGTCTAAGTGAAAAACTCGAGTTTTGATGTTTTCATTTGCAATTGTAGAGAATGCAGATGTTCAGTTGCTGTAGCCCAGCTGATATTTCTCTGCAGACCTGACTTGTAGTGCTTACATGCTCTGTCTTTGGGCTTGATTCTTCCTTCTTGTTTATGCATGGTTAGTCAGAATCTCCTCTGTTTCAAAGCAGATAGCTAGCTAAGTAGGCCAGAACAAGTGTCACTGGTAGCTTGCACAGTCTGTGACAAAAGTTGTTATAACTATAATAAACACATACATATCTACCTTACATTAACAGCTATCTTAAGAATGGTATATTAGCTAAACTGATGTAATAGGTTTTGGAATGCCTTTACTCCTCAGAGTACTGCTTGGTGGCCTGAGGGTAAATTTACTTGTATATTGGTCGTTCAACATCAGGCTTTGTGTTTTTTTAAAAAAAAAAAAAAAAAAAAAAAGCGCAACAATCGCAGCTAACAATGAAGGACAGCTGATGGATGACTAACTCTGGATTGATGTGCACAGTCCTTCTGCCAGTGCTCCTTTCTTTATTCACAGTATAAATCAAATAACTTCACCAACAAAAATGTGCTATGTATGTGCTGCATGCAGTCATGTGGTAGGATTAGCAGATGGTCTTATAAAGAAAAAAAGCATTGATTTCCCTAAGAAATCCAGTATTAAGGAAGCTAAAACTGTGTGCTCTTGCCTGTTGTGTTGGTTTATATCTAGAAAACTGTCTGTGAACAATGTTAACATGGAATCATCTTTTGGAAAAAGTCACTTAAGATTTTTGTCTTATGTTCTGTAGGTTTTACTGGGATTGACTCTGAGTATGAAAAACCGGAAGCCCCAGAGCTTGTGCTGAAAACTGATTCCTGTGATGTGAATGATTGTATACAACAAGTTGTGGAACTTCTTCAAGAAAGGGTAAGCAGAAATACAGACATATTTTAGTAACTTTTTTCAAAGAATTTTTGCCTGCAATCTGAATGTATGTGCTGGGAAAAGCAAAGACAGTTTTTAAGAGTTAAAGGCTTATACATCTTTAAATTCTAGCTTTTAAACTTGTGCTATTGCATTTCCTGTTTTAAACCTAAACATTGCAACAGCATTGATCTCTAAGTGAAATAGGATTTGGACAAGTGGAAAATTGATTTATATTACCATAACAGATAACTGGAAGGGAGAGAAGGCTGTCTCTTACAGAACCAATGATGAATGCTGACTTTAAAATTGGTTGCTAGCATTTGTAGGAGTCTGAAATTTTTTACTTTGTCTCTGTAGCGTACAAATTAATATATACTGCAGATGTGAAGAGATAGGGAGGCACTTACACAGTAATTTGAGGTGGCTTAAATAGGGGCTGCTGCTGGTTTCCCATGTTTCCACTGTTTTTCTTGTGCTAGTAAAAGTGGTCCTGCACTTGTGTAATGACCAGTTCAGGAAGCTGATCTTGACATGGCTGAGTTGAGTTAATGGTTCATAGCTTCTGAAAAGGTAGGTCTCTTTCCTTGTTCATACCTGCAATCTATACCACCCCTTTTGAAGACTGTAGGCCTCCTCCTGTTGTCTGATAAGTGGATTCAGCTCATTACCTAACCTAAAATAAAACCAAACAAAAAAAACCACAAAGAAACATACAAAAACCCCCCATCAAATCACCCACAGAAAACAAAACAAACATACAAAAAACCCCAAGCCAAAAACTTACTAAAAGTGAACGCAGCCGTGAGATGGCTTTATCCTCTTGAAACCATACCCCCAGAATTTGCTAATCTTCCTGTAGAAGAAATGTGTCTCCTTACATTCTTATCTATAGTCAGTGGGTAGTGGGATGACATTTCAGACAATTATTTTAATTTAGATACTCTAGCAGACAGTTATTAATGTTTTTTTTTGTGAGGTGAATGTTCTGGAAATTTAGGGTGTAGGCAGTAGCTTGAGTAAAGCTCCACCAAGTGTTGAAGTTGGTACAAGCAAGAGACCTCATCATGTAGCCAGCATGGAGTTAGTTTTCACCCTCCCTGCCAGTACAGGTCTGGAGAGATTTAGTCTCTTGTATCTAGATTTTCAAGAAAATTGTTAATAAATCGCTGCTTTCTCAGGAGATAAGACAGAAAACCACAGCAGAATTCTAGATTTTCACCCTAATGCTCGTCTGAATATTTTTTTGGAAGAAAAAAGGAGGGAGCTGTGTAGGAGTCCTACCTATGGGAGGTGGCAGTTCCTGACTGTGGGAGGCCCTGTGCCTCCTGCTCAGAAGCACAATTCAGTATGTTTCATAATTGTAGAAAACGATGTCACGTGTGCCAAGATAGTGATCCCCAAAGTCTTGCATTAGTACGGTTGGTACACAGTGCTGAATAATGGCTCCTGTCTCAGTCAGCTTTGCTCTGTCCTTTGCTTAAGGCACATTTTAGTACTTTTTTTCCTTTCTTTGTAGACAACAGTATCATGAATGCCAAGATATCTTAGTGGTTGCTTACTTTAATGAGTGACAATGAAACCAAGGCATGGCTGAATGGGCACCTGTTGTTCTCAGGTCGTATTAATACAGTGATATCTTGAGAATATAATTTCTGTAGGTTTCCTTTAGTTGGAACAAGCTGTGTCTGTGGTGTTCTTTAATAATCCATTGTGATTACTAACAAAAAAGACCAGTGGCCAGCAGCACTAAAAATAATTTGGGATGTTTGTTTTGTTTCAATAGCTGTGAAAAACTTTGGGAAGAAGTCTGCTCAAAGTATTGGTGATCCTTGAATTTCAAGGACTGTTTTTATACTAGTACAGACAATAACAGGAGTAAAGAGAAGACAGCTGGAACTGTATAAATGTGTGTTGAGATAGACAGATATACACACACATATGTTTATTAAACAAGAATTTGAAACATTGTTCTTTTATAGGTAGTGGAATTATTTGGTTCTTAGAATTTTTCATAATATTTGAAAAGAACTCTGAAACAAATTTATCAGGTCTTTCCCAAAACCATGTTCAATTGTTAATGGAAGAAAAAAGGAGGTAACCACACAGAAATAGGAATAATAAGCAGCTGTTGAATCTGGAAAGTTCTTTTGTCATATAACTTGGTTTTGAGGGTCAGCTGGTTTGGTTTCTTTGCGTGTAAATGCAGTAGATACTTCAAAGTTCATTTTAGGGACCTAGATTGCAAGGTACTGATTAGTATCTCCTAAAGCTACTGAGTCTGAGTCATATGAAAAGTTCCTTTTTTTTTTTTTCTTTTTCCCAACTGCTTTCAGTACTGTACAAATCAGTGCTTGCACACAATTTTTTTTTTTTAAGTCAGTGTGGCTTCTGAGCTTGATAAATTTGTCTTTCAATCTGCTGATATTTTCTAATGGAGTCAGACAAGCCTAGTGCGAGTGTTGGGCTGTAAAGATTTCATTGTTTTCATTGTTTTTCCTGCCAACAAATATAGCTGATCTAGCCCCTTGCACAAAGTTTGTATTTCCTTACTATGGAGTAAGTTCAATATTTAGCCTGGAAAATATTTTCTGGAGAGGTCATAGCTCAGGAAGGCCACCTTCGTTGTTAAGGAAGTGCAAAAGAGTACAAGGAAAGAGTTGCATTTCCAGTAGGTAACTTTAAACTTTTTAGTTACCTTTGTATAAAAGTCCCATTCTTACGGACATCAGCTTATGGCAGCTCTGCGAATATCACCCTCCCAAACTGGAATCTTATTATGCACTTCTGCTACTATTTAGATCAATCCAATGTGAATGTATGAACTTTCTGTCCCTTCCTCTATCTCCCACCCATCCCCCAACAGCTACAGCCAAGTTCTTATCTAAGTTTAGCATTATACTTGTGTTTGGGAAGGTGGTCCTCATGGTATCTTATCGTACTGATTTCCTAGCTATATTCGCACAATTACCTGCAATTGTATTCAAAGTCTGTATTTTGGAGTGGTGAGAATTTGGAGCAGAGTAGAAGTTGGGGGTTGTTCTTTGTTGCTGTGGTTTATAAGGTCAGTCTCTTGTTTTAGGATGTGAAAGTTGAGGCTGGCGGTTCCTGGAAAATATGTAGAAATGGATTCTGCTGTTCTGTACATCTGTTTTGTTTTGTTTTTTTTTCTTTTCCTCAGATCATACTGCAGCTATCACTGTAACAACACAGTGATTCTCTCTGGAGCAAAGTTCTCAATCTTGTGTAGTTCCTCATTCACTTATCAAAAATTTGATAACAAAGAATACTCTGGGTGATCACTTTTGTCATCAATATGACCTACAGCAGGCTCCAAAGCATCTTCATATATATATATATATATATATATAATTGAGAAACTTGCAAGCATGGGAGCTTAGTATTTTTGATATCTGTAACATTCATATCAGGCATTATAGATGTGTGTCTTCAGCCCACTTTTTCATTATTTGACTGGAAATTAGGCACTCAGTAAAGTATATTTGACACAACCGATTATACCCAGCTGCTAGCTAGGTACTGAATAATTATTTTACATGAAACTTTGTTTCTTGTCTCCTGCTTTCAAAATCACTTCAGCAGAAAATTTGTACGAATACAACTGTTACTTGTTTGGACGCAGTGTGCAAACCAAACCTGTACAGCAAAAGGTGATTGGGTGAGACTAGGATTCACAAGACAAAGTGCAGACCATAGGGATAAGTGGTTTATAATGCTGGAAATGAGCATTTGTGTGAAATATAGTACAACGACATTAACTTGCAGCATACCTGCATTTTAACTTTTATATATGATGCCATTGTGTGGAATAACTCACTTTTTTTGATAACTGAACAAAGTATCTCTTCCTAAGACATGAGGAGGATACAAGAGAACCGAAATAAATTGTTCAGCATTATGAAAACATTTGTCAGCATGATGAAAATACATGTCCATGCAGCAAAGGAGGCCAACTGCATACTGTACTGTAATAGCAAGAGCATAGCCAGCAGGTCAAGAGAAGAAATTCTGCTGTTCTATGGGGCATTTGTGAGACCTTATCTGGATACCATGTCCAAGTTTGTGCCCTTCTCCCTCACCTAGTAGAAGACAGACATTGATGTACTAGAGTGAGTTGAGCAGAGGGCCACTGAGATGGTCAGGGTCTGGAGCACATCACCATACAAGGAGAGGCTGAGGGGAACTGGGCTTGTTCAGCCTGAAGAAGAGAAGGCCAAAGGAGGTCTTGTTGCTGTTTCTAGCACCCCAATGGAAAGGTATGGGGAAGATGAAGACTTTTCTCAGAGGTGTACAAGGGTAGGATGAGGGGCAATAGGCATGAGATGAAACATGGGAAATTCAAAGTAGATGGAGAGGAAAAAGACCTTTCACTATAAAGATGATCAAATATTAGAACAAGTTGCCCTGAGAGTTTGTGGATACTCCTTCCTTGGAGATGTTCGAAACTTTATGGGCCAAGCTCCCAAGCAGCTTGCTGTACTGGGAACAGTTTTGAGCAGGAGGCTGGACTAGATGACCTCCAGAGGCCCCTTTGTGATTCTCTGATAAGGTTAATAGTTATTGTGTGTGAGAAGCTGGGATAAAAAAAACCACACTCTGTGTAAAGGATATGCAAGATAATACTTTTAGTTTTATACTGTTACAATGAAGACTTAAACACACAACAGTAAAGATGTAAGCCAGGGTGAGCAGAAATGAGTATAAGCTTTTAAGCATAATTTAAAAAGAACACCTCACTATTCAACTTCTGTAATTCCCACATCAATAAAACATTGATTTCTTCTCATGCTTAGGAAAGTAAGCAGAACTTCCTGTATTTTAAATTATGGATTTCCTATTTTTGAGGTATGTGTGCTTTGATTGTGGTTGTTTTCTTCTGAAAATGTACAACTTAATGTTATAGAAATTGCTTTCAGTAGCTCAAATTAATAAAAAAGCATACATAATTTTGAAGTTATTATTAAAGAACAAGCTTCAGTTACATTGTGTAATCATGAAATACTTTGATGGTGTAATTTTTGCTACTTATTTCTTCTGCTTTCTTCTCTTGTTTTTTAGCTTCTGTATTCTGGGAAAAGGTACAGACAAGGTTTTGGTTCAGAGCCATTCCATGTTAATTGCAGAGGCTCTGATTAGGCAACAATCATCCAGTTAGATATACTGACTATGTTCGTTATGACTATTTCCTAAATTTTTTCAGTAAAAATTATTTAGGTCAACATAGATATATTATGTAAGCTAAACATGACTCATTTTGATGAAAACAAATGTGTAAAGGGAGTCTTTACACATTTGAGAGAAACAGCATGAATGGCTAGAGTCAGAAATTCCTTTTGTTGGCACAAGAAGAAGAGTGTTTCTATGGTTCAAGTGAACTTAAAACGTGATAGAACACAACTGATGGGCAGAGAAGAGGCCCTCAGTCCAGAAAATCATACCTGTCTCTGTTAAGATCATGGCTGTCATTGCACTTGTCAGTTTTCCCTGTGCTTAAAAGTCATGACAAACTTCCCTGCAAGCTGTAGGTACCGAAACTTCAGTGAGTGTTATAGTCAAGCAAATACTTCTGTTTTGTTTTTTTCATATATAAATAATTCAGTGACCTCGCACATCAATTCATATGAACTTATAAGACTAGTCATTCAGTAGTGTAAGTTGCATGTCACTTGTGAATGCCCATCTACCAGAAACTTGCCTGAAGGCCCTTTCCTTACAGACTGTTGAGGACGTTAGACAGCATCAGCAAAGAACCTGCCACCACAGTCTGAGGAGGCACATTCCCATAAAGCATCTGGTTTATTTTTTTATTATTTTGCCATTGTTTATATGAATGCATTGAGAAATAATAAATATTGAGGAATGTTGTGTAACATCCTTTGGTAGAATGAACCTTTGAGTAAAGTTACTAACTTAAAGTGGTCACTAGATGGCTTGCTAGCCTAGCATTTTCCTAAAATTCATAGTTTAAAGACCTATAGATTTCTCTTGCTGCTGTGTTTTTTTTGGTTTGTGTTTTTTTGTGTTTTTGTTTGTTTTTTTTTAATTTAAGAAGTTGTTTTAAATACCATTTTTATGTCTGCAAGGGAGTCTAGGTTTACTAATATTACAAATTCTCTAAATGTCTGACCCAGTGTTGCTATAACTGTCTTCAAGCTGTTTACATCCTTTTAATGAGGTAGGTTGTTGACAGAAACTGCATTGTGAAGCCTTTTTCTCCATTGTTTTGCCCATTAGTGGGACACTAAAAACAGGATTATATTTGAAGAGACCTTTTTAATAGGCATGCTTATTTTAAGCTTTTGATGGTTTGTAAAATTAGGACATTCTAGCATGGTAATGGACTAGGGTCCAGAGCGGAATCTATGAAACAGCATAATGTGTACTCAGTCATTATACTTTGCTTGTAAGGTCTGCTGTTCTTTACAGCAGGCCATACCTTTATTTGATTCTGGGCTTATTGCTGTGACAGGAGTCTGCTGCAGCTCTCCTGGACTGTAATGCTGCTGCTCAGGCAGAGAAAATAGAAGGCAGGTTTTGTCCTAACTTACTGTCTAATAAAATCAGCTTCCCAAATGGTGTCTGATATGTAATGGACTGAGCTTTTCCTTATAAGATGCAATTTCTAAGTGCTAGTTTAATTTGTGTTCCTTTCATTTGTCTTTGGGTGAATGATGTAACAGCCAGTGAGACTCACCAAGTCTTTTTAATCCTGCAGTCATTTGATCTCCCACTTGCTTTCATCATCCCACTCCCTTTGTTTTACTTTGCACAGAGGTAGTGCCTAGTGTCTGATAAATGCTTGGATAAGTGCTTTAAAGTTCTTGGGCAAACTTTGTGTGTTCTACAGGCATACTTGTTTACTCTGGGCTGCATATACTGGAAAAATAAAGATAATTTCTTTATTCTTATTATATGTCTGTATATATTTTGCTGTAAGGATGAACTTTGTTTCTCAAAAAGCATTACTTTACAAAAGTTTCCAAAACTCTGGAAAATGTATTTTGAAAAGAACTGTCATCTGCTTTTCACTGATTTTTTGCTACTGAATATCACTGGAACATTTGACTGGGTTTTGACATTTTACACTATCCTTCAACAGAGGAGACTCTTCAAAGTTTTATGATGATGGCCATCTCCCTTCTCTCTCTCTTTTTTTTTTTTTTTTTTAGTTATGTTTTTATCCTTATATTCGTATCTTATGAGAAGTTTGAGATCTGTGGGTTGAGAATGTCTTGTTTAAAAAGCATGGAGGAAAACTGAATTTTTTTCAAATAAAAAATTGATATTCTGTGGTATTCTGGTTATAAAACTAGACTTCAGTTCATTGCATATATATATATTTGTATATATATATGCACAGATGGCCTCACATTTAAATGTTTTAAGTGTTAGTGTATAGATTAGGACACTGGTGTTACGTCATTAGCTGTAGGTAATACATTTAATTTGTGCTTCTGTATCAACCACTTTCAGTTGAGAAAGAGATATTTTTTTTTTACCTCCATGTTACCAATTCTAATATATGTTGTATAGTGAATGACTTAAATATATAAATGCTCAGTCTCTAAAAACTTTTTTTTTTACTTCTCTAGCAAGAATAAAAGCATAGAGCCTTTCTGCTGTAGATAATGTAGGCATTAAGTCATAAAAACTGCGCATAATTCAATGGTTAATTATTTACGAGGTAAATGTTACATGGGGTACTTAAGGTTCAGAAAAAAATATCTCGTCAGAATGTTTCACTTTAGTTACTCAAGCCAGCAGCCTGGCTAACAATATGTCATAATCTTGGAACAGTGCTGGTTTTTAGATGATTGAAAATTATTTAATGAATAAACTGTTGCTACAGAGTAGCACAACATTAGAATTTTACTTGTTGACCACGTGTTCAGTGTCCAAGAAGCATTCTGAGCAAACATTAAGTTCTGTTTATTCCTTTTACACAGGACATTGTACCAGTGGATGCCTCTTACGAGGTGAAAGAGCTTTATGTGCCAGAAAACAAGCTACAGTTGGCCAAAACTGATGCTGAGTCTTTGTTAACCTTGGAAATAAATAAGGTATTGTGTGTTCAGTTGTCTCATTGCTGAAGTTGAAAGACAGTCTAATCTGTTGCTCAGCAGAAGTAGATATAGTCAAAATACCTGTACTGGTTACAGAATATATCTCGATATAAGTTTTCCCTCTTCTCTTGAGAGAAATCACAGCATCTGTGTATTCCTAGATCACTTACTAGAGATAACAATTGAATCTTTGTAATTTCATAAATAATGTCTGGTATAGTGTTACTTAGTTTATCCCAAGCCTGGAGATTAAATTTACAGTGACTTCTTCCCCTGCCTACCCCCTTCCATGGACTAAACCATGCCTGGCATGTCTTGTATGAATAGTTGTTTCTAGAAGAATTACTAACTTTTTTTTTTTTTTAGTTTACTTACAGAAACCATTTTATTTTCAATTGTAATGACTTAGAAATACAAAGGAAATGAGTTACTGCTCTTGATTGTCCTTGTTGGTAACCTTCAGCTGAATGATAGTAACCTTACAGACCAGGCTCAAACAGTTGCAAACTTAAGTCTACAGAGAGATGATCAGATCTACTTTATTGTTATTTTTTTTCCTGATTAGAACGTATTCATGCTACTTTTCTAGCTTTTTAGCAAAGAAAATGTGGAAAAGTATGGATCAACTTGATCAACTCTGTTCTTATTTTGGTAAAATGCATTATTTTCCGACTCAGAGAAATTAGGCAAAGCTGCTTCTGGCTGTGTTTCTGTTCTACCTCATCTTCTTTTTCTGAAGAACTAGGCCTAAACACAGATACAATGCATGAGTTTTCTCACTGGCTTTTTGACAGTATTACTAGAACTCAAAACTAAGCATTTGATATAGGAGCTGACTAAGCTCAGAGTTGAGCATCTGCAGTGAGTAACTTGACTTCAAAGGACTGAGATGACATACTAAGCACTGAATTGAATAGCTCTAAAACTTGCCTAGCCTTCTAATACTAATAAATTTTAATAATTCCTTTCATTGTGTCTTACTAGATTCCTTTCACATATGTGTCTGTAGAACTATTTATTGCTTTGATGAGGAATAAGTATTTAAGGTCACCATTACTAAATTTCTGTAGCGTTTTCTTCAAAATTGCTCCTTATCTACAAAACACCTTTTCCCCTCCACCCCCAACCAGTGGTTTGTTAAATATCAAGCACGTATATAGCGTAAGCTTTGGATGAAAATGTGTGTTGTACTTCACTCAGTGTAAATTAAACAGTATGATAAAATCAGTCATGCACTTTGCAAAAGAGACTTGCATAAGGAAAGCCTGTCCTTGTCAAAGACTTGACCAAGTCTTAGTAATGCATATGCAGAAGTAATAGAGGCCACACACTAAGTCATAGTGTGGCTGTTTAAGTGCTAAGGAAGGAAATTCCCTGTAAGCTGATAACTCTTAAACTAAAATAAGTACTAGTCCCGAGAGAATTTTACTTCTGGATTGTCTCACTAGTTTCTGCAATAAAAATTTTCTTTCTAATCTGTTTTAAGGTAGACTTATTAATATTCACCCCCATAATTCTGATATTTTTGTGGTAATTGTATGTAGTGATGGTGGGGGGGTTTGTTTTTGTTTTTTTTACCTCTTGGTTATCTTGCATTGTTAAAAAAATAAATGCAAGTGGGACTCCAATTCTGTTAAGTTGAACTTTATCAAATCTTTACAAATAAAGTTTGTTGTTGTGGGTGGGGTTTTTTTGTGTTGCTTGGTTTGTTTTTTAACACATGGAAATTTGATCTAGTGTAAGGACTGGAAAATAGCGGAAAATATGAACGGTGAGGAACAAGTTGTTCTTTTTTTCTTACTTGTAGAAACTTTGAATTCTTTGTGATTAAAAACTGTAATACTGAGAAATCTTCCATTTATACTGTCCTGAATTTTATGGGTAAATCATGATCTATTATGATTAATACCTGATGTCAATCATTAAGCAGCAACTCTTATCTACTCTGTTTCTCCCTTTCTTTACAAGGTGGATATGCAATGGGTGCAAGTGCTAGCAGAAGGTTGGGCAACACCCCTGAATGGCTTTATGAGAGAGAGAGAATACCTACAGTGCCTTCACTTTGACTGTCTCCTCGATGGTAGTATAGAATTTACCATTTGTAAAACTGAGCAAACTAATCCTACTTCTAAAATATTCTTGATGCTTTGCTTCTTAGTGGTGGTGTAGTAACATGTTATCAGGCTTGTGCACGACCTGGGATAAGAAAATAGGATATCACAATCAACAGTTTTAAACATGATGGTTTTATTCTTTTTATACCTACCATCATGTTAGAGTTTGAATGTCTTGTCTTTTTGCCTTTACAAATTGTATTTTTCAAATTATTTCATTTCTGAAAAACATTTACATCCAAAGTCCATGTTCCTAATTTGTTTTGAAGAAATTGATTTTAGAATTCAGAATTGCAATTTAATCGCTGTTTAGCTCTGTGTGCCAAAAGATTTGGTCTGTAACAGTAATGAGGGAAAGGACAACAAACTGACTTGAGTGCTGGACCTATTGCAAGTATGAAATCAGAATTTGAGGAGGTAGCTTGAGTATAGACAATTGTCACATGTAATTGAATTACTTTGACTTAGTAATTATCCTATGATGATTCAAATGAATGTATTTTATTTTGCATTACCAATTGGCTAAAAGCAACCACTAGTTAAGGTAGTCCTTAGACAAGCAAGAACATCCTCAGGTTTTGGAATTTGATTGTGATCCTATGTCATTTTTCATTTATTCCTCTTTGAAGACTCTGTTTTACTCCAGCCTTTTAGGTTCTTTTGCAATCTCTAGATCAAAGAGGGATAGTGAAAATTCCTGTCTCCTCACTTCTTTCTGCATTAGTCTTCTCTTGCTGGAGACCAAATAGCAAAAAAAAAAGTCACAAAAATCACTTGTCTCTTAGTTCTGTGATCCAGACATCCGTTGTCCCTCTTACATTTTCCAGTTCCTTTTTCTATAAGCCTCTGGGATACTATCCTAGGCAACATAATGCCATCCTGTTATTCTGGAGTATCTAAAATTTGCAGTATTGTTTTGGACTGCTAGTTTTGTTTTCATTCCATTTGCCTTCTTTGTGTCCATCTATGTGAAATGTACTCTGCAGATGGCACTCTATGCATTCAACTGCTAAAACAGCTTTTAGCTCCTTACTCTGCCCTGTAGTCTTCTGTAAATCAGAATTTTTTTTATGGCTTTTAAGACCTTGTATAGGTGAGTGTTTCAGATACGGCAATATAACAAGTTTTTAAACTTCTCTTGCAATTGTTTTTAGCACCTCATGTATGCTGTGAAAAATATGAGTAATGACAAATAATTAATAACTTATTGATGGAAACAATTTTCAGTCCTAAGCTTGAATAAAACAGTCATGTTCCTCTAGATGCTACCGTATTTCCACCTGTTAGATATCTACTGCAACATTTATGTATGTGAACCTTTTTAGAAAAAGCTGCTTTCCTACTTGAAGCAGTGGCAACAGTTAAGTCAAAACAACATCCTGAAAGTTTCCTCCCTGCTTGGTATGTTAGTTCTAGAGTCTCCCAGCAGCACTCATTTTCCAGAGTTTTGATTTTGTAGAGAGGGAAACTGTTTAATACCTGCAATGCATCTCATCCTTTGGGCTCTAAGTGCAATGTTCATTCTGACTGATTTCTACATTATGGAGATCAGTGCAGGTGTGTTGATATTCTCAGTTTAAAGCTTAAGTTATCTGAAATAGTGTCTAGCTGACACTGTGCTCATCTGCCACTTAACAAACTCACTCCATTACCTTGCCTCAGTCTCTCATTTGTACAGCTAAAGAGAGATGTCAAAGTTGTTATATATTTATTATTGGTCACTGACAAAATTTTAATAATCAACAGGTTTGAGATCTCTTTGCAGTTTGAAATATTTACTCACTTGTTTGCAAAGCAAAAGGTTTTTTTTTTAAATTATCAAGTTAGGGGTGGCAAATCACCTTCTCTGTAAGTGTTGCCAAGCTCATTTTTATGACCTAGTTGCTTTGAAAATAACTTTGAGCACTAAGACTGAGCTTAGAAGAAGATACACAGCATACTTTTAATTTTGCATTATTAAGGAAGGAGGGACCTATTTTTCTCTTAAACTTCATCCAGTGTCATAATTTTTAACTTCCTACCATACTTAAGGTAAAATTGAGAGAATGTTATAAAAATGTATTGCTCAAATAATGGGGAAATCAACCTTATTTAGAGTCTTGGCCCCACTAAAGCCAGTAGCAAACCGCCTGTTAACTCCAAGGTGTCCATGACTGTTCTCTTGGACACCACCCGAAAGTTTTGCACTTTTGGCAAGTGTATGCTCATTAGAATTCAAGCCTTTTATGAAACTTGGAGTATTTACTCCACTCCGTTTCTCATCTCACTCTTGCAGTCAAGAAAAACAAGACTTCCAGTATCTCACTGTGATGGGTTGACCCTGGCTGGATGCCAGGTGCCCACCAAAGCCGTTCTATGACTCCCCCCTCCTCAGCTGGACAGGGGAGAGAAAATATAACAAAGGGCTTGTGGGTCGAGATAAGGACAGGAGAGAT